>JAIFHC010000426.1:0-50000 GCA_021229015.1 Solen grandis
GAAAAATTTGTAGTTAGTAGGCCCTGGCGTCTTAAAAATTTAGTAAAAAAAAACGTATATGCGCCCTGACGTCTTTTTTTTAATTATTATTCTTTTTTTTTCCAAACTAAACGTTTTTTTAAAATGTTCAATAGCTAGGACATGAAATTTTTATGGGTTATTGGGCACGGAGGAAATTTTGATTTCCCCCTATGCATATATGTACAATAAATATCGATTTTGAAATTTGTATGAATAAAAATTTACTGAATATTTTGACGTTTCCAAAGTATTTGTTTAAAAAATTTGGTTTTTACGCAATAAAAGTATAACAAAAAAACTAAATAAATGAACAATTTTGCTGATAAAATGCTGTTTTCTTAGGTTAACATCAATATCTCAAAACGACTAAAGATAATTATACATTACAAAAAAAAGTAGCATTTTTTAAGACTTTCTAACGGTACCAATTTTTTAAAATTGGATTCATAAAAAGTTAAGGGAAAATAAGATTTTTGAAAATCATGCATCTAAAAATAGGAAAAGGCACCGGGGGGGTCACCAAGTTTAAATACTTGCGCAACGACTTAAAAAAAAAAAAAAAAAAAAAAAAAAAAAATATCAAATTGCAATTGATGGGGGCTATATCTTGATCTTTTGTTTTTTGTTGTTTTTTTTTTTTTTGTTTTTTGTCGAATGTTGACTGTTTCCAAAATAAGCATTGAAGTTAATACTGACAACGGCACAAGACAAAAACCTTTTGAACACTATGTGTACGAGCATTTGCAAGCCTTAAAAAAAACACACGCAGCCCCCATTTTAGACCATCTAAAAACGCATTGTTTGCAACGATATTCAATTGACAGTTTTTTGGCTGGGATTTTCCCTTTCAAAATATCACCATTGTTCGAAATTCCGGGAAATTTATGGAAAAACTACGGAAGCCCAAACACCCCAAAAACGCAAATACGTTTAACTCGTTACAGGTGCAAAAGGGATAGCATTTAAAAAATATTCAATACTTTTTCCCTACTGAGGCAAAATTAAAAAAGGTTACAACTGAGCGGGAGTGATGAAATTCTTGTGGATGAGAGTTAAAAATTTACATTTGAACACTGTTCATTTTTTTTCAGTCATAGACATAGTATAAATGTTGTATGTAAACACATTGCAAGATAGGGGGGACTTTTTTTAAAAATTTCACAGAATGTGTTCATTTGTCATTTTATATAGAAAATAGGGGAAATAGAAAGTACAATTTGGGACAGTTTATCTTTTATTCATCTTTTTTATAAACAAAAAACAGATTTTGCAGAAAGTCCTATCATTGTTTAAACGAAATGACACAGTATTTATTTGTGTCTGGCAGTCATTTGACGCGGCTATCTGTGACACAAACCACAATTTTGCTATCCTGTACGAAACCAACACATCCATGAGCGAAAGAAATTTTACTGTATTAACTCATCCCTTGAGATTTTAAGTCCCCTCGAACACACTGCTAACTTTTGAGGGGTAAAAGGGACCATGGACATTTTATCTCCGGGTTTTAGCCCCTTATCAATCCTAAAACCTTAATCCGGACGGAAATAGTGCACGTTTTTTCCCTCATCCCCACCACTGCCCTTACTTTACTTTCCGCAACCCGGGACGGAAAATGTGAAGTATTTCTTTCTCTCGACCATCCGTTTGTTCTTTATCTATTTCGCCCACCCCGAATGTCCCAAAACCTGTTTTGCGTAAACCCATTAAGGGAAGACAGAAGGAAAATTTTTCAAACCAAAAGATATATTTTTCTTATTTTTCTTATTTTTTTTTTTCTTCCTCTTGATTTGTGTTAATTTCGATGTGTTGCCAAGGGCCAGAACAAAAAAATTTTATGGCATATTTTTTCAAACCATGAGTTTTCGAATACAATGAATTTCATATTCAATGACCATATAACGTCAGATTTGACGTCTGAAAAAGGTGTACGCGGTCACAGCCATTATTTCGGGCCGATTTTCACAAAATTTCACAGAGTGTGTATGTTAGGCTATTTTGTGCCTTCCGGTGTCCTTTTTTAAAAATTTTAAAAAAGGGCAATGTTTCTAGGGGCATCAAAATCGAACCATTGACGTCAAATTTCAAATGCGTATAAAAATCGTTTCCAGATACTAGAAAAGATATTTGAACAGGGTTTTGTCATTGGGTTTCCTTTTTATTTCAGAAGATGAATTCGATGACGTCATTGACGTCATGGGTGAAAGAAATTTTCTAAATTTTACGTGTTAATTTTATATTTTTAAAACTTTCGAGCACCTTAAAAAAATTTTAAAAGCTATGCTCCGATAAAAAAATTTTTATTTTAATCATTTCCGTTTTTCTATGACGGTTTGACCCAAACGACGAGCTTAAAAAAATTTGTCGCTGTCTACCCATTTTTCGGGCCCTTTTTACCAAAAACACAGAAATGTGTTGTTGGCTCTAGGTGCCTTCCGGGTCCGTTTTTCAAAATTTAAAAAAGGGAAGGTTCATGGCGAGTCAAAGATTCGAACCATTACATCAAATTTCAAATGCGTATAAAAAAGCTTCCAGATGACAGAAAGCAAAAATTTGAAAAGGCATAAGTCTCTAAAATTTCTTTGATCTGAGGGAAAAGAACTTCTTTGACGTCTATGACGTCTGAGGTAAAGAAATTTTTAATTTTTACATTTAAATTCATAGTTGAAAAGTCCGAGCACCTTGAAAATCCAATAGTTAATTTTAATAAAACATTTTTCATTTTAATGATTTTTATCTGCATTACTGTCTTGACCAAAATTTACATCGTCTTAAAGTTTGTACGCGGCCTCAGCCCTTATTTCTGGCCAATTTTATCCAAAACACAGTATGTGTATGTTAGGCTTTCGTTGTGTCCTTGTCCTTTTTTTAAAATTCGAAAAAGCAATGAATTTTATGGCGAATTCATCCAAAATTCCCAACTTTTACGTCAAATTTTTAAAAGCGTATAAAAAAGCTTCCCGATAAGCTAGAAAGCTTATCTTTGAGTAGTATAAATCCCAGTCTGCTTTTTAATTCTATGAATGAGATCTAAGGGCAAAAAAAATTTCTGATAATACGCTTAATCAAATAGTTTTTAACTTTACAGGACCATGGAAATTTAATAGTTTTTACATCAATCCATGAGCTTTAGAATGCAATGTTTCCATATAATTTAAAGTTTTATCACGTAAGATTTGATATCAGGGGAAAAAGGTTTTTTCGCCCTTTATAGCCATTTTTATTTGGACCCATTTTCATTAACATTTCACAGAATGATATGTAAAAGCTCTTTTTGGTATTTCCCTTTTCCGTTTTTCCCAAAATTTGAAAAACAATGGGTTTTTTGGCGAACCAATTTTTTAAACCCTTGACGTCAAATTTCAAATACGTATAAATCGCATCAATGATTTTTAAAGGTTTTTTACTGAATATTAGTCTTTTTGATTATTTTTTATTAGTGAGGATTGTCGACTTTGCGTCAAAGGTCAAAAAGAAGTTTGATACTAAGCGTTTAAATTTCTATTGTTGCAAAGTTCCAAAGGGGATGAAAAAAATTTTCTTGATATATTTTAAAATACTTTAAAAATTTTATTTCATTTATTTTTTATGCCTATGACGTCATATACACCAAAATTGACATTGTCTAATAAATTTTTTAGCGGGCTACACCATTATTTCATGACGGATTTTTTTCAAAATTTCACAGAAATTTTATGTTACGCTTAAATGTCCAACCCGTTCCGTTTTTCCAAATATAAAAAAAAAAAAGGGTTTTGTTGGGCTCCTTCTTTCGTTTTTTAAATATTGAAAAGACCGAGTTCGTGGTGAAACAAAATTTTTTAAAATATGACCCGAAATTTAAATTTAGTATTTTAAGACCCTATTCGAGGTAAAAAGTGAATTTTACACGTTTATTCAAAACGTTTTCTTTTGATTTCCAAAGACCAACTCATTTGAGTAAAAGGGTTTAAAGTTTTTATTTTTGGGGCAATAAATTCAAAGTGATCCCAAAGGTCCAGAATACAAAATTAATAGCAATTTAAAAATGCTGAATTTTCTATGCAATAAAATTTTTATTCATATGACATCAAATAGACGTCAGATAAAAATTTTTTAAGCACTCTAAGACATATGAATTTTGAATTCGTCCCTAGAAACCTAAAATTTTTGGATTCCTACAATAATTTTCAGTTTGATTGAGTTTTTAAGGGTTTTGCAGAAAGTCCTATCGTTTGCCGTGCAAATGAAATCTAGTTTTAATTTAAATTCGTTATAATTCATTTATTTTAAATTTAATTTTTTATGTCAGTTGGGAAAAACTTCTTTAAATTTATGTACAATCCGGGGTTTTTTGGTTTGACCAACTTTGCATCGGAGGGGTCAGGAAAAATTTCGGCCCCCTAGGGCTACTGTCGAAACCATAACCTTGGATCCTTGTCGGGCCGTTACCACTAAAACCCGGGTGAATAATTAGGGTTCCCAAACCACGAAAACGTATAGGGTTTGTTATGTTTATTCTTCTTCTATTTTTATTTTATTATTCCCTTTTTTTTTTTCCAACCAATCCAAGGTTAATTTAATTTCAAATTTTCCCATTGCTATAAATCGCCAATTAGACCAATGAATTTAAAAATTTTAAAAAAATGTCGAAACTTGTTCGTTCATTAGGTCTTGAAAATTTAAAGGTTACGCCATCACCATGACAGATATTCTTCTGATGGAATCCCTACTTAAAAAGTGAAAACAAACTGTTCGCATTCTCGAAATATTTTTTGTGGTTTAAAAGACATAAGCTGAAGTGCCCTTGAAAAAAAATTTTTATTTTTTTTTAAACATTGATGTTGACGTCGCGAAAATAAAATTTATTTATTTCAATTGTATTGGCGCTCCAGGCAAAAGTATTGATGCCAATTTTAAGCATCCCTTAAAAAAATTTTTTTGTGTACTTGTTTAGACAACCTGATTGTAAGCTAAATATATTAAAAAGATCAAAAAGTTTGGATTTTTAACTTTAATAAGTAATATTCCCGTCCCCTTAACATCGCAAAAAGTCCAGGAAAGTTCAATATTTCGTTATCAAAACTACTTATCATGTTTTCGAAAAAGGGGTAATATGAAAATCAATATCTAAAAAGAAAGAAATGAAAGCGGTCTTTGGGGTTTGGTTAAAAGGGTCCATTTTTCTTTTGCGGGAAAAGAGTCCTTCGTTTAATAGTGAATAATGAATTGGGACGTTTTTGGTAAATGGTCTCTTAACGATAAATTACAAAATTATACTAAGCCAGAAAACTTTACGGTTAACTTTATTGCAATAAGTTAACCGTAAGGTTTTTGGCTATCACAACTTTCCGCAAACCCGAAGAAAATGACAAATCTTTTATACTATATTTTTTATTTTTTTTAAAGGGTTTTAAAAACGGTTTTTTTTTTAATTTTTGTAAAAATAAGCAAAACATGATATAAAAAAAATGAAGGGGTTTAAAGTTTAAAGACGTTTATAGCGGTAGGCGGTGGTTCAAAACCCGGTCCTCCGTGCATTTGGGGCTTCCTCCACCTTTTATTACGGGACGTCGCTATATGACTGAAAACTTCGAAGCGCGGTAAACTAAAATTTTCAAGTAAAGACTTTAAACGTTTATCATTCATAGAAATAAGAAATTATTTCCAAAATTTTTGCTTACACTCTGCCTTTGTTTCTATCTATTGTTGCAAATGTAAAACTAAATCAATTTAAAAGGATAAAAGTCATGGATTTCGAAGTTGTTTTTTTTTTTAATTTCCCATTATGTATCATATTGCAAAGAATATTTTTTAAGTCATAACTTACGAAAAATTAATTTTAAATAAAGAATAAAAAAAAACGTTAAAATGGGTTGAGTAATGAAAGAAAGAAACGGGGGTAGTATTTTTTCTTAAAATGCCTTTTTTTTTTTCCCCGCATGAATAAACGTTGCGTAATCAAAAAATCCATATTAAGCTTTCTCAATATTTTTTTTAAGGAGGTAAAAATGAAAAAAAAAATTTAAAACTTATTTTGAACATATGTACGTATTAAACTAACATTATTATGCATCATATTCCATTTCTTTGTATTGACTTACATATAAATCCCTAAATAACAAACGAAACCCGATTCATTTGTATCTTAAAAAAACGTTTTTTCTATTAATTTTTATTTTGTTTATTTAAAAAAAGAAATAACAAAATATTGATAGTGAAAGTGATTGATATACTTCTAGTGGTTAAATTTAAACCTGAAGAAGTACAGGACACCACTTAACGAAATTTGGGACTAGGGCGACCCGGGGGGCACCGGTCATTCCTATTCTTATGCCCCTGCATCGGGTATTCTTTTTCGTAACTAGATGAAACGAAGTCACTCACATAATTTGCATTTCAGCTTGCTTGACCTGTACTGCTGAGCGCTTTCTAACGTTTGTTTTAATTTTTTAAAGGGTTCTCAAGTAAAATCAGGTGCCTTCTTTTCAAAAACAGAACCAAATTACAACACCCCCGCTTTTTGGGGGGTTTTAAACCGCAAACTGAAAATAAAATTCGAGGGTATAAGGTCTAAACACTTTCTATTTTTTCTGGGCACACTTTGTTCTTCATTTAAAGTAATGAACAACATATAACAGAATTTTCTTTTGAAATCTGTATCAAATAAAATAAATATATTAAAAAATAATAAGTAACTAATGAAAATAAATCAGTTTTTTTCTAAAAAAAAAGTAATACAATTTTTTTTTTTTTTCCTGGGTATTTTTTTAAATATTTTATTTATGATTATTTAGTGATAAACTTCTGATAAAGAAATTATTAAAACAAAAGTGTCCCAACGAACGTATTTTCTAAATGCAGAGGGGAATCTTCGAAAACGGGTTTTTTTTAGAGAAACATGTTATTTCCCGAAATTATTTTATGTCATGACAAAAAATTTAAAAACCTTTCTTTATAAACATAATTAAATTTTTTTTTGTGAAAATTTTTATATAATAAAAGCTTGAAACCCCGTCCCCGGTGACGGGGGGTTGGAGCGCCCGCCTCGGGTTTCAAATCCCGACCGCGAATACAAAACCCGTCGTTCTGCTGGTGAAAGCATATAAGGTATTTGGGGACTGGTTGCCGGTGTCGGATAATGTTCTGGTTGGGGTATCATGCCAATTCCTTTTTGCTATCTTCGTCAAATAACCCCCCAATTAAATAATGCGTTTGTCTTGATTTTAAATGGATTTACCACCCCCGTTTAAATTTAACACTGTCAAACATAATCCAAAAACCCCCGAACCAAGCTCGACAAAAAATGACAACACGTCCCCGGTGCCCAAAAGTTTATAATTCACGTACCTTGGAAGCTGTGGGTGTTGATTCGATTCCGATAGGATAACCGACGTCGAGACAAATTGCAGGGGGATTCCTTTTTTTGAGCTTAATTCTATACGGGGTTATTATGGGGTTGCTTGGCCCGGGTGTTAGGATAATATCCCCGGTTGGGGGAAAATCACCACATTCCTGCGTCATCTGCGTGTGTCGTCAATAAAAAATATTTAAAGTAGATTGTTTCCAATAACTGAAATATAAATTGGAGGACAAAAAACCCAACTAACAAAAAAGCAGTCTTCCCGACCGCTAAATCCGCATTTGACTCCCCACTCATTAAAAACTTGAAACTGACACCTCCCCTTTTCCCTTCTCGATACTACTCATCTCGATCTCGAAAAAAAATTTAATTTTGATGAAAGTTTCAAAGACGCCGCACGATTTTTTTGAACACAACTTAAATAAAGTAAGGGCCTTTTAAAATATTTTAAAAAATTTGGTATCATCTTTTTAAAAACGCGGGTCTAAATATTTCCTCTACGCAATGAATATGCCATTTTACCAAATTAATCCTTGTTGGCTTTTGGTTTTGAGATTTCAAAAGGAATATAACGAATCTTATTATTACATTTTCTTTAGGAATAAAGATTAAAAATACAGGAAATTTTAATTTTAAATTATTGTAAATAGTCGTGAGGTTCTTAAATGCACTACATATATTTATAAAAGTTCTTTAAAAACCGTTTATTCCAATTTTATACAAGTATTGGAATAAATAAAATTTCAGACAGTTACTTACATAGCGAGTTTAATTAAATATAATAAACATCATCACAAAAAAACAAAAAGGGACAACGATAACAACTATCAGTTCAAATAAGCTTTTTTTTGGTACGGGATTTAGGTGCGGGCCCGGGGGAATTTACAATTTCCAGATGAGTGACACTTTAAGTACGTAGCGGAAGTAACCCTCCCGGGCAAAGGGGTATTATTTTTGTATTGTAAAATGTAAAAAAACAAGTATAACTGTAATACAGAGACACAGCGGGTCAAAAACAAGGCCACCGACAAATAATTTTTTTTAGGTTAAAACTTGAAAATGTAAATTCCACTTTTTTTTTCTTTTGCGCAGCTTTGGGAAAATGTTAAGGGGTCTTTTGTCCTTCTCCCATCAAATGGTGAAGAAAACGCGTGCGAAAAAAATATTTTTAAACATTTATGTCTTTCCATTTGGGTGGGCTTTTTGGGTAATTGCATTTTTTTTTTATTTTTTTTTTTTTTTTGTAATTGGAGACAGAAGACCAGTAGGATGGACACTTTTTTAGAGAAAGTAGACGCATTCTTTTACTAATCATGGACATTTGTGTGGGATTATGATAACAGGTAAAATATTAAAATAATTCGCCGGTACATTACAAACATAAAATAAAATGGACTAAACCCCAGTTTTTCCTGCCCTTGGTTTCATCCGGATGTGCCCACACAAAAAATAGTGACTCTATTAATGCTGAAATTTAAAGGTGATTTTTAACTGAAAACATGCAATAAAAGGGTAAATCCATGGAAACACAGTTTTAATAGTTAAAAAGTTCAATTTGGAGGCCTTATTTCACAAAAACCTTAAAAGTGAGCTTGCTGAGAGGGGGGAAAAAATTTGGAAAAATTTTTTTGAAAGGGGCCCCCGGGCACATATTCATACGTATGTTATTGGCCTTTAAATAGGTCAAAAATATCGGGGGGACCCCATGTGTAAAATGTAAAGATTATTTCTCTTGAAAAAATGTATCTATTTACGTAAATTTTTGATGTCCCAAATTTCCCTTATAGAATTTTTTTTTTTTATATATGCTTTCCCAGACCATACTAAATTAGACCCCCCCCCCCCAAAAAAAAGCACACTTATAGCTTAAAATTTTAAAAAATTGGGAGAAATCCCCCCGGGTCTTTGCCATCCTTAACTAAACCTTTATCAGGCCAGGTAAAAAGGGAAGCCCTTTCCAAAGGCTGCCCGAAATCATTGTAACGGGTGGCCCAAATGAGTTACAAAAATCATTCAAGGGCCGCTCTTCGTGTGAATCAGGGCGAAATCTAAAGTTCCCTTTACCTTGCTCTTATACTGTATATTAAAAGGACGGAAAAAAATACAAAAAATTCTCTAGTGTTTTTCCCCTAGCCCTTTTAAAAGTCGACAAGTACTGTCTTCATCGAACCCCCCTACCGTAAAACCCTTTAGCGACAGTGAAATTTGGGAAATAAGTCTTAAAAAATAATGAAAAGAGTGTCTTTTTATGGGGGCTATAACTTTTTCCACGAGTTCACTTTCCCACAGGTAGTAAGCTCTAAATTGTCTGATTAGACATAATTCCCTTTTTTTTTTTCGCATTAGGGTTTTGCATTTTTAAAAAAAAAAAAGAAGAAAGAAATCGACCTTTTAAAGAAAAAAACATAAATTTGTTTGTTTGTATTTTTTTTTGATTTAACGTCCCACCAACAGAATTTAGATTTGGAGACGTGTATACTTGAATAGAATAGTGCTCCCCACTGCCCTTCAGGGCCCTAAAGTGGCTGATACCACACCCAGTCACATTAACTGACTCCCGGGGCAACCAGTCCTGCAACTACCCTTTTATGCGAGGGCCCTGCAAGAATCTATAACAGTCATTTTATGAAAACAACTGTAGTCAAATACTATTCAATTTGTTTTCAAAAACATGGGTTTGCGAAGGTAAAACAAAAAATTTTTATCTCCAAAGCTCAGTCCCACTTGCATTTTTTTTCCTAGGGGAAAGTACTCCCGATGGAAATTGATGAGCCCGGGAAGCGTCGAAACAAGTTCCCCCGTGTCCCTGGAAGCTTCCAAAGCGTTGCGAGCCAGGGGGTCATCAAGGCTCGGGGGAAAATTCTTGCTTTTTATTGAATTTTTTTCCTATTGTTCTCGAAGTTTACGGGGAAAACAGGCCGGGGAAACAACGCTAGCTTCCCGGGGCTCCTGGGGAAACATTCTCGGGGATTCCGCGAAAATTTTTTTTTTCCCCCGAGGAACCCCCCTAGGCTTCCGGGGAGTCTCGAAGGTTTGGCGACCTTTCGTGACACATTCCAGAGCTTGTGATAGAACTCGAATTTACAAAAAAAAATCGACAAACGCACTCTAAAATTTTGCTTTTTTGTTAAATTTATACAGAGACGTCAAAAAAGGCCCAAATTTTTCATAATCTCCATAATCTTCCCCAGGGACTTAGGTGGTTCAACAACGAAAAACCCCTAATCTAGGGGTATCCCCCCATAATGTTTCAAATTCGGGGAAACTCCGTTCACCTTCCCGATCATCGGGGGAAAAAAACCAGCTCGGAGCCTCCCCATAATACAAAGCCTTTTTGTTGTATTGGGTTTACCCTCGCTGCGATATATTTTCAATCTATAGCCACGTGAGAAAAAAATTTTTTATTTCCACAACGCCGAAAAATTTTCTCCAGTGGGGTCAGGGTTAATCCATGGTCCAAGTTTCAAAAAAAAAAAAAAAAAAAAAAGAATAGAAAAAAAACATAAAAAATCACTTTATCCCCAGATACCCTTTAGAATGCATCTCCCTCACACTAAAAACCCTTTTTTCCCCGGGGAATGCCCCGGACCACCCAAACACTCACATCACATTCAGAGTTTGTGCCCCCCCCCCCCCCCCCCCCCCCCCCCCAAAGTGGAAAAAAGAAGGTCCGGTTCGAATCATTTTTAAAATTAGTATTAATTTCAATTAACCTAATTAAATAAATCAAAATTTTAATTTAAAAAAACCCGACATAGTAAAAAATGAAGTGGTTGTTTTAATTTTGCTTCCTTTTTATGAAAATACAAAAATATATATTTTTTAAACTGTAAGAACCTTTTCGCAAGCAAAATGGGTTAATAACTTTTGGGGTTTAATTGGGGGGCATGAACATTTTTTTCGTTTTTTGTAATTTACAATAAATACAAAATCATGTAAAAAAATCATTAGAAAAAAAGAAAAAAAAAAAGGAATTGGGATGTGTGGTTCGATTCTCGACCGCGGCATACCAAAGTCGTAAAAAAATAGTACTGGCACTAACCCTTGCTTTGATCTCACATAATGGGTAGTTCCCGGGGCTCTTGGCCCGGGGGCGGGAAAAAGCACTGGGGCGGTATATGCCATATGTCTACTGTGTATTGCAGCGTGGCCGCCTTATCTGTCTCAAGCAGACACATACCTTTTTTTAAATCGTCGCGGACACCAAAAAATAAAAAAAAAATTTTAAAAATTTAAAAAACTGTTCTTTCAGCGCTAACGCGCTTTGATTGAAAACGATATCTGTTGATAGAATTTTGGGGTAACCAATTCGTTTTCATCATGATTGTTGCATTATGCTTGATTTTTGGGGATATCCTTTTGGCAGGGGTGTGCGGGTTACGTTTGTTTTAATGTTGGGTAGGTTGTTCGAACATTGTTTTTTGAAAATATTTAACTTCAGGTTCGCAATCAATACAAGACATAATTCAAAAATTATTTTTTTTGAAGCATATAGGAAGGTCACGAAGCAAAAAACACTGTATCAAAGACAATGCCATTGTCACAAAGCACAATGGATTGCCCCTTAAAAAAAGCATAATGGGTGATCATCAAGCACAAGTCATTTCACAAAGCTAAAGTCATTATCCCATAATGTAATTTTTGCTTAAATCCCTTCCCTAAACTATCTAACCAGGCACCTTGCTTCGCTTTTTCCCAAAAAGTAACAAAAGGGACTTTTAAAAAAAATAACAGCAGAATTTAAATGAATCTTAAAAACAATTTTATTTTACAAATTTGATTTTTTGTTAGTTAACTCGGAAATAAAAGACAATTCGAGGTTTTTAAATAGTAATAATGTAGAAAAAACAAACGATTTTCCGAACTCTGACTTGACTTTTAAAAAACAATCTAGTCTTATAAAACGTACCTTATTATATCTTGTGACAGAGACAGGGGGAAAAAAAAAAGGGGAGTTGTAGGGGGGAATGTTTCCATCGTTTTTGTTCTGCCTGGGAGTTATTTTTGTTTCCTTAATACTTATGCAAAATTTAAATATTTGTTCTGTTCGACTTTCCCTGGAAAATTTTTTTTTTTAAACCAAGTCAAACATTCAGGATTTTTTGCTGCCCCTCCTTGAAGGACAATCCCCATTAAAATGTGTCCAAAAATTTATCAAACCTGTGATTCGTGGCTGAAAATTTAAACTTTTATTAAAATTTTTAAAAACATTTATTTAATCCGACAACAATCAATATGTTCAGGGGGCGTCCCGATCCAGCCGTTTCCAGCAGAATTCGTCCCGATTACCCGTTCTCAATCCATTCGGGCCGTTTTTGTATCTTTTTTCATGGAAAAAAACGATCGAATCTGCCCGTCACGTCCGATTCTCCAAATGCGTCCGACAAGATTAACAGTGACCAGACAATAAACTGACCTGACGGGGGACATCCGTTAGAAAACCCGTTTCACGTGATAGTCCCGTGATGGCCCCCTTCCCTTTAAAAGAATCGTGCCAGATCATCCCCTTCCACAGGAACTGACCAGAAACACAGGATTTTGTTCGATTTTATCCATACAGCAGAATCATAAAGACATATCACGATTGAATCCACTTGACAAAATCGGGGGTTTCCCCCGAATGTTACGGGAGCACCTAACGTCGGGAGTGCTTGGCCGACTCTCCGCCATTCCCGATCCGCAAACCGTTACGAACAATACGACTGCGTTCAAAATGAAGGACATTCCAGATCATTGATAAGTAATCCGTTTTTTTCGCTTTTTGTCGTAGCGTTTTCTGATCTCAAACGGGAGCCAAATCGGCACGTTAAAACGCCGTATTACGTCTGTAAAATTTGAATCCCAAAAAGTGTGTCCCAGTATTTTCCAAAAACAAAGCTGTATTTAATTAATTTAAAAAAAGAAGAAAAAGTAGCGCTGTATACCAGTGGTTGAAATCACAAAGTTAAAAAAGATGGGGGGCCGCCGGCCGGGGCGTTACAGCAAAAACTGCAAATCTCTCAGCCCCACCCCGCTTTTGGGTTTGAATCCATATGGACTTCGGTTTTTCATGTGGGGAACCCTTCCATGGCTGGGGTGGTCGTGTACTACCCGACCTCTGTGTATTGGGTTTTCCCCCCCTGAAATTAGCTGGAGTCGTTATTGAATGAAATCAAATCGCAGCGAGGGAAAACCCCCAAACAACAACAACAACAACATAAATCGGAAGATCACGAGTTAGATTACCGGGATTTTTTCCCCAATACCTTCCTTTTAAATCAGACCGCTGACTTTACCCGCTAGGCTGCAGGTGCCAGCCACGGGTTTTCACCCCGCCATGCCACAGGCTTGGGGACCGCTGACTTCACGCCGTCATCCCACTCGGCTCCCAGCCCGCTGAAAAATGCCCCCCATGCCACAGCTGCCAGAACGCTGACAAAAAAGCCCCCCCACAGGCCCGGGCTGCGTCACGCCACCGGGTTTTGCTATGCTCCAGACCGCTGACGTCACCTGCCGGGTTTCTATCTCCCGACCCTGACTTCATCCTCCATGCCATTAGGCTACCAACCGCTGACTTCCGCCACCGGGTTTTCTAGTACCAGACCACTACACCCCCAGGTTTGCATCTACCAGACCGCTGACTTTAGGGCCGCCAGGTGCGGGCTACCGAACTTCACGCCGCCAGACCTGGGCTCCCAGACCTTTGACTTCGATTTAAGCCTCCAACTTCCACACCGCTGACTTAGGCCACCAATGCTAACTCCCGACCATGACTTCACGCCCCCCAGGATGCTGGGTTGCCAGACCGTGACTTTAACCAGGTTCCCAGACCGTTGACTTCATGCCCCATCCCAAAACTAGCTTCCAGACCGCGGGATTCACGCCGCCATCACTGGGTACCGACCGCTGACTTCGATTCCATGCCTCCAGACTGCCGACTTCTGACTTCAGCCTCCAGGATGCTAACTCCAATCGCTGACTTCACGCCACCAGGATACTAGCTCCAGCCCGTGACTTCAAGCCACCCGCCTCTAACCAGTGCCTTGGTTTTTTTTCCTGGTCCGTATAGTGAAGAAGTTTTGATGGTTTTTTAACTACCGACACAGACGCCGGGCTCCCCCTTTCGCGACAAAATTCATGAGTCTCAAGGAACTAAAAATAATCTTAAATGCGTTCACTGTTTTGTATTTCTTCGACAGCGGGCATGTATACACTCGGGTCTTTTGATGTACTTTAGCTTACACAACCAGCTAATTTTTTGGTGAAAAAACCCTGTATTTTGGAGTACGGTAAACATTGATACAGTACTTTCGTTTTTAAGGGTTTTACTTCGGGGAGCGAAAAAAAAAGTAGGTTTTCGGAAAATCACCCTTTAAATATCGAAATAGTACAGCTGTTTAGCCTGAGGGGAGACCCGAGAATGTATCTTACAGGGCAGTTTTAGTCTTATACAAAGAATCGCAGTGTGTTTTTTTTTTTTTTTTACCCCTTATTAGGACAAAAACATAGTCCAGTAAACATTTTCAATCTCGAGAGTTGGAGGGGAGTTTATAACTTTATACATTCAGAAGGAAAGGGAAATATTTCATATGATCCTTTAAGGTAAGTAAGTTTGGGAAAATAGCCACTAGGGTATCATAAGTATTCTTACTGCATAACGAGGCTTACACCACATGACACCGAATTCATTTAAAAAAAATAAATAAAAAAAAATCTCCCCCTCTATATATAAAAAACCCCGGGAAATGCAAGCCTTCCAACCCCACCCACCTCTCCGTACAGGAATAATTGTTGGGGCGCTTTATAAAGGTTTTTTTGTCGGACAATTAAAGGGGTTAATTACTTTCAAAATATATCCTTACCGGGTAATTTTCGTGTTTTAACCACGAAAAAAACAACTTACAGCTAATTTTCTCGTCGTAGTACCATGACGTATTTTGCAGATATATAAACCTTTCAAAACGTATATTTTTTAAAATTTCAATCACCACTTTTTTTCCCAAAGAGATAAAAGTCGGCGTCCGTTCAATGCCATTTGAAGCGTAATCTCACATAACAGCTAAACGACGCATTGACCTTTGACATAAATTTTACATGTCAGGGAAAGTTATTCACGCTGGGAACAGGTAATGGGGCGGAGTCTAAAAAATCAATATTTTTTGGGAATGTGGACGCGTTAAATTTAAAAATTAAATTTTTATTTGACTTTTTGTTTTGCTTTTAAAAAACATTTCTTGATAGTCCAAATAACAAAGGACAGGAAGTTTGTGAAATTTTATTATTCGAGTTTTGTACATACTAAAGGAACTTGTTTAAAAAATCCAGGGTTGGTTTGTATAGTTTATACCAGTTAGCCCCGACCCGCTCGCCGCGACATTTATTTTTAGTCCTGGTTGTCACGCCGTGGGGAATATCGCTAAGATATCAAAATTATGGACACATTGGCACTTATCACAGTATTTTGGGTTAAAATTTTTTGGGAAAAGGGAACTTTGCGTTACAAATTTCAAACTTGTTGTATATTTGAAAGAAAGTAAAAGAAAATACACCATTTTGCACATACGAAAAAAATAGCAAACAAAACCTCACTCTTTCACAACCACCAAGACCCAAAAATTTGTTAAAAAATTGGGGCCCCGGGTTTCATATCACAGAATGTGGGCCTGTTTTTCATACAAGACTAGTGTGTGATATCACAAATGTGTGGGCCAGTTCATAAAAGTAAATGTGTATCATACCAGATATCTATTGTGTGATATCACAAAATGTGTGGGCACGTGTCGGAATGTGACTGTGGTACCATACCAATATCTTTGTGTAATATCAAATAATTGGGGGCCAGGTCATAATGAGTACTGTGGTATCATACCAGATATAATTGTGAGATATCACAAAAATATGTGGGACGTGTCGGGAGAAGTGACTGGGGTACATCCCAGAAATTTATTGTGTGATATCACAAATGTGGGGTTCGTGTCATAATGATGTGCTGTGGTTTTTTATTGTGTGATATCACAAAATGTTGGGTCCTGTGTCGGGATATGTGACTGGGGTATCATCCCAGATATTTATTGTTATATACATAATGGTGGGCCCTGTGTCAGGATGAGTGATGTATCATACCAATATTTATTGTGTGTATCACATAATTGTGGATCCTGATCAGGAAAATGTGATTTGGGTGTGGTATCAAACCAAAATTTTATTGTGTGATATCGCAGAAGGGTTTTGGCCCTGTGTCAGGATGATGTCTGTGGTATCATCCCAAATATTTTTGTGTGATATCCATTTGTGGGGGCAGGTCGGATGAAGGGGACTGTTTTTAAAAACCCAATTTATTGTGTGAAAACATAAGTTGGGCCCTTTGTCGGGATGATGTGATGTGGATCATACCAGAATTTATTGTGTATACACATAATTGTGGACTGTTCGGGAGATTTGACTGTGGTACTACCAATATCTTTTGGTGATATCACAAAATGTGTGGGCACTGGTGGATGATTTGATGTGGTACCATCCCAATATCTTTTGTGTAAAATCCATAATGTGTGGGCACTGTGTCGGATGTTGACTGTGGTACCATACCAGTTCATTTGTGAAAATCAATAATTGTGGGCACTTGGGTCGGATGATTTGCTGGGGTATCATACCAATATATATTGTGTGATATCCATAATGTGTTCCCGTGTCAGGATGGTGACTGTGTTTCACCAGATTTTTATTGTGTGATATCCATATTTTTGGGCCTGTGAGGATTTGTGACTGGGGGTATCATACCAGATATATATTGTTATATAAATAATGTGTGAGTCCTGTGTCGGGGATAGTGCTGGGTATCATACAAGTTTCTATTGTGTGATATCACATAAGTGTTGGCCCTGTGCAGGATGTTGTGACTGGGGTAAAAACCGTTAAAATTGGTATACCCAAAAAAAAGTTTTTTCCCTTTCGGGATATTGACTGGGGTATCATACAAATTTTTTATTTGTGTATCAAAAATGTGGGGATCCTGATTTAGGAAATGTGACTTGGGGTGTGGTATCAAACCAAGATTATTGTGTGATATCGCAGAATGTTTTGGCCCCCTGGTCAGGATGAGTGCTGGGGTATCAACCAGATATTTATTGTGTATACACATAATGTTTTGGGCCCTTTTTCAGGATGAGTGACGTGGTATCATACCGATATCATTGTTGATATCCATAATTTTTTTTGCCCTGTGCCACATAATTTTTAATTCCAGTGTCAGGAAGTACTGGGTATCATACCAGATATTTATTGTGTGATATCACAAAGGTGGGCACTGTGTCAGGATGTTTTTACTGGGAACCATACCAATACTTTTGTGTGATATCTATAATTGGGGGCCCCCTGTGTCGGGATTTTGTGACTGTGGTAAATCCCAGAATTATTGTGTATATCCATAATGTTTTGGGCCCTGTGTCGGTGATGTACTGTGGTATCATACCAATATTATTGGGGATATCACATAATGTTTGGGGCCCTGTGTCGGGATGTTGAGACTGTGGTATCATCCCAGATATCTATTGTGTATATCACATAATGTTAACCGTGTCGGATGATGTTACTGTGGTATCATTCAGATATTTTTTGTGTGAATCCATAATTGTGGACCGAGTCAGGAAAATGTACTTGGGTGGTATCAAACCAAGATTTTTTGATATACTTTTAATGTTTTGGCCCTGTGTCAGAATGTTTGGACTGTGTATCAACCATATATTATTGTGTATAATAATGTGGGGGGCCCGTCAGGATGATGTGACTTGGTATCAACCATATACTATTGGTGATTCAAAATTTTTTGGGGCCCTGTGCAGGATATGTGACAGGGGTAAATACCAGTCTATTGTTGATATCCATAATGTGGGGGCACTGGTCGGGAGATTTAATTTGGTATCTACCAAATAATTATTGTGTGATATCGCAGAACGTGTGGACCCTTTACCAGGATGATGTGCCTTTGTGTGATTTAATGTCAGATTTTGGTCGGATTGATCCGAAAAAGAGAAAAGTTATTTATTATTTATCCCCAGGCGGATAGATAAATGCATTGCTGTCCTCAAAAATTTTAAAAAAATAAAGATTTTAAAAAAATTTAGTCACCTTGTGCATCCTATAATTTATAAGTTTTTATGGTACAAAAAAACCCAAAATAAGCGAAGTGATAAAATTGGATATCCTTACATTTTCTCAAACACGTGACATTATTCTATTTTTATATAATATCCCTACACAGAATGTTTTCAAGTTTACTTTAAGGAATGCTTAATAGTTAATTTGATTACAACTTTTTAAAGTTCGTTAAGAAGATATACGATGAGTTATTTGAGTAAGCATCATAAATAATTTTTTCAAATATCACTTATGTTACTAGTTTTTTAAAATTTTAAAACTTTAGAGATTATCAAGGAAATTTTTTTTTTGTTAGAGTACTTAACCTCTGACGTTCAATCTATCGCTCCCCCATCGAAAAAGAAAACTTGTTACGAAAAAAAAAAATCAACAAACCCCCCTCGAATACGCCCATTGAACTCCTTTCCCCCTCTGACAAAAAGGACCAAAATAGAGAAATGAACTTTTTTAAATTTCATTACGGCATTATTTAGCTGTGATTTTAATATAAAGTATATTATATCAAACATTACCTTTTAAACCCAGATAACACTTTACATTTGTCATATTTATTTACTTCGCGATAGCATCTCAAATTTAAAAGATGTCCATTCGCAACACGGAATACACAAAAAGACAGAAATGGCGAAATAGATTTTTTTTTTTTTAACACTAGGCGTTTTCAAAATATTACAACTTTTTACCTGTCATGTGCTGACTTTTTAATAATGCACCCATCATTTTTCCCAGATAAACATTTCCATGTTTTCAAATTTCATCTGCACTTCGTTTTCAGTTCCCATTATATTTTTACGAAACCACGGACCGCCTTTTTCCAATTCTCAAAACTTAACTATTAACATTAAAGTGATCCTTTTTTTTCTTTTTTAAATTTCCGTGTTGAAATTTCGTCGAGATTGGGCTCTCTTCGTTGGGAAGTTTGCGTTGTAACAAAAAACTTGTAATTTTCCGTTTTGAATAAATCCAATATTGACTACTTTCGTGTCTGAATTAGTTTGAAAGAGTAAATAAGGATAAAATTTTTAGACTAATAAACGTTTGCGTCCTAAAGCAATCCATTAGGTGATATTTTCAGCCTAGCGATGCAGGTGTTGCTGTAGGGGCAGTTTTTGGGTTTTTTTAAAAGCAGTTCTGAACGGAACCCATCAATCGTTTTTTAAGTAAAACCGCAAAGACAATAAGTATGATTGTTTTTTCCTTGCGTAATCAAATAGGAGTGTGCGTAAATATACGCTCAAAAATTTTAATTAATCCCAATTTTTTCTATTAATTTGTGGTAAAAAACGCCGTACCACGTTTTTGGAACTCGAAAAATCATTTTAAAAAAACATCCCTTAACTCGTGAGAGATTAAATTTTCACTCATCAACCCCTCCTCACTCAACTGAAACTATTTAATTGTTAAACGCCTATTTTATGATGAATACTATTCAATGGGTTGTACATTTTTGCAAAAAATATAAAATCCATCAGACATAAAACAACACAACTTTAAATTTTACAGATAAAAATATATATTTTTTTAAATAGCAATAATAATAATAGGAAAAAAAAACATAAGTAAAAAACGATTTAAAAATCATATATTTAATCTCAAAATGACATTTAAAATTTTTTTAAAATATTTTAAACATGTATTTTAAAAAAAAATAAATATACTTACTATCAAAAAAAAATGGGGTATTTATTCCCGATAAAACAGTAAAATTTAAAAGTACCCCAATCAAAAATTTGTAAAGTCCCTTTAAAAAAGTGGGGTTTTTTAAACACGTGCAAAAGGGTGTCGACTGTCTGATGGTCAATGGGAAATTATTTCCAAAAGGGTTTGACCTAAGTACTAAAACTTTGCCAAAAATGTTTTTCGTTTGTTAAAGGAATTAACAAACTTTAATTTAATATTCATATCATCGACACCCTTGTTCTTCTTTGACAAACCGGTTACAATTTTTAATTTAAATTTAATTTAAATTTTTCATTTTATTCATTCATTTATTCATTATTCATATCTAATGGGACGCACTTTATTAATTTTTTCTTTAAGATATTCTATATTTTTTTATTAATTTTTTCAAACTAATTGATTTTTTTTACCTTTTTTGTGATTTTCTTTTAACGACTTTTCAAAAAAAACTACTTCTAAAACTGCAAAATCTTTCTTTCTTTCTTTTTGATCACGTTTTAATGTAAAAATCCCGGTTTTTTTAAAGAGTGTTATAAAGACGTCATATATTTTTGAATCGACGCTGTAAGTGTCGTCTCTGTCGATTTCTTGAAGATCAAGGGGCTGACACTCATCTCTTCTGGTACACGAATTTTAGTTACACTTGGAATTAAGGTTTTTTTCCTCATTTTATCTTATCGGTTCATATTTCATTAAATTTTTATGTTCTCGGATAAAAAATGTGATTTTTCGAACCCCTTTAAAAGTAAATAGTAAAATCCATTTATGTTCTTACCTGCATGGGGGATATTTTTTCCGTAGGATCAATTTAAAAACAAATCTAATAATTTTTTCTCTTTTTAAAATGAAAAAATAACTTTAGAGTAAATCAAAAAAAAAAAAAAGGGTTGCCCCTCGTTATAAAGTGCACATTTTGCACAAAGCCGGGAAACCCCTCGGTTAAAATTTGATTTATAATGTTATTTCTGGATCATGGTCATAATGCTGATTTCAATTTAAGATAAAAAATGTTAGATCTAAATGTTTGCTTATAGCTTGATTAGTTTTATTTCTTTTTTAACAGGGAAACCCTCACTGGGGAAAAAAAGACCCCCAAATCGACGACTGGTATGCTTTGGATTGAGATAAAAAATTTTCTGCCCCTTTTAGTATCTGCCGTATGTTTATCTATCTTTCATCGCTGTCTTCGCCTACCCCCTATCTGTTTTCTGTCTGTTTGTCACCCGTATCGTCTGCCCTGGTCCTCTTTGTCTACATTGCCTACCCGTCTGCCAGATTATGCCCGCCTGCCGTCTGTTTTCCTGCTTTTAGCATCTTAATGTCTGTCTGCCGGTTCTACCCTGTGTATTTCAAAATTGTCTGCTGTTGTCGTTTTTCCGGTCGGGCGTCTGTCCTTATTCATAATTTCTATTTCTTTAGTGGTTTTTGTCTCTTGTCTATTTATGTATTTTTCTGCCCCCGTATTCCAACTGCTATCTATTTGCCCACCCATCTATCAGTATATGTTGTCCTCTAGTTTATTTGTCTAACTGCCTGTCGTCCCCTTTGTGTTCTTTTTTTTAAACCAACCCTTCTGATTTCTTTCAACTTTAAATTTTTAAGGACCCTTTTAAAATGCATCAAGATTGTCATATAGTTGTTTTGGGGTTTGGCCAGTACTTTGCACATAGAATTAATGAGTCGTTAGAGTCATGAGCCAACGGGATCGAACCCTGAACCCGCAGTTTTTTTTTCGACACAAACGTGACTTGCTTTTTTTCTTTTAAAAATTTTAAGAGTATACTTTTCTATTTTCCTGTTACGAAACAAATTTCACAATTTCTATTTAACAATCTCGAATGCTCGGCTTCGGCGAATGTAGTCATTATTATGGAAGGAAACCGGAAACTCGAAGAAAAAAACCCACTGCCCTTTAAAAGGTTTTACCACAGAACCCCTCACGTGCGTGACCCGGAAACGAACCCATAAGTAATTCATTGTTTGTTGTCTAGTGATTACCCTCTTTTTTTTTTTTTTTTTTTTTTTTTTTTTTTTTTCATTTTTAAGGCATGTTTATCTGTCTAAATAAGAAAAAAATACATATATCAGGGATAATAAATGAATTAAAAAAAAAATGCCTATGAATGAAATCTGGGCTTAATAGCATATTAGGAAAAATCTGCATGACTTAAAAGAAAGTCGCCTGTAGGTTTAAAGCCCATTATTAATGCGTGACTTGGAAACCGTGCGCCATGCGCCATAGTCCCATTAAAATTGAAAATGCCCATTGTTCTCACATTCCTGTGCGCCATTGTCTCTTTCACTTTGAACCACATTAAGTACAATATGCATTGAATCATAATCTTATTGTTGTTTTTTCTTATCGAAATACATTAAGTATAAAATCGCATTTTCTTTTTTGCTTTTTTGCTGAGTAAGCCGCATTTATAAGACGCTAATTAAGATAAGATATCATACAGGCAACTGAGCTGGACGCTTATTAAACATATAGAATTACGCAGTCGGAACACTCGGTTAATATAAAAAAAAAGCTTGTCCGAGATGTTACATTCAATTTCGTATGGTAGACGCATTGAATATCGTCTGAAAAGAACAAGAATGCCTAAAAAAAAAAATAAAAGATCTGCCCAACAAAAGTTAGACATCCATCTTATCATTTTTGGGGCCCACAATCCAGATATTATATGAAAACTGTAATGATAATAATGAACAGGGCCTTTTAGCCTTCTTTGCAGTAACCCGGTAACCGGCTACTTCCCCAAGCCATATAGCCACCTTTTTTCCCCCCAAAATATCATGAAAATTCCCCTCCCGTTCATAAAAATCCCGTGAAAAAAAAAATGAAAACCGATAAAAAAAAAAAAATACAAGAAAAACATTTTTTTGCATTTGTGTAAACAAACAACCTGAGAGGAATTTCTATATTTAGCATTACCGCTCAGCCTCATTCTGATAACCGAAGAGATTTGGAAATCCCATGAAACAGCCTCGTTCTGATTATTGTGTGTTTTTGGGGGTTTTACTTATATCTATTCTTCATTTTTGTGTGAGGGAGGAGGATGGAATAATGATACTAGGCTTATGAAACTTTCTATTTTTTTAATTTCTGGTTGCTTAACGAATGAAAATTTCAAAGAAATATCAGTCACATGTTACGACACGAGACTCGTTTACGGCAGTTCCGCTTACGAAACGGTTTGCGGTTATAAACAGAATTTTTGTCGCACAATTGGCGAAATTACAAAAAAAAGAATCCGCGAGAGTAATTCAAAGAAACACTAAGTCATTGACTTTCTTACTTTAAAAAAGGAAGAAATGACGAATCGCCGTCAACAATAAAGTGTCGACTGATGACACAGCTCAGACTTACGAAATTTCAAAAAACAAACTCTCAAAAGTCATATGAATTTGGGAAGGGTATTTGGCACTGCTCTCTGTGTAGATCTGCTAAATTTGATAATTGCTATGCGCGTGGACATGATGCTCCAGCAAAAACCACAAACCATGATCGACATGCATCATGTAAGCATAATGCTTAAAACTTATGGGGGGGAAAAAAAACACTTTTTTTTTTCTATCTGTTTTTCCTTCTATTTTTTTTTTCTTCTTTTTTTTTTTTACATATAAAAATACATTCTTTCTTTATTATTTAAAAATCAAGCAATATTTTTTTTCTTTCTTTCATTCTATTTATAAATTCAATTCTTTCTTGCATATTCAAAAAATATGAATAAATTTTCTTTTATTTTAAAAATCAAGCAACATCTTTTCCTTCTTTCTTTCATTCTATTTATAAATACAATATTCCCCATAAAATCTCTCATCTCCCTGATGTTTCCCCACTTCTCCCTCCTCTGAGCTGAGGGAGAAGTCACTTCTCCCTTTTTTCGGAGCCTAGGATGAGGCCCGATGCCTGACATCTCAAGTAAAAACAGTCCATCCGTTCCAGAACCATCGATCGGCAGCACGATATACCCAAAAAATACCCCAAAAACTCCTGAATTACCCAAATACTGCCCAAATACTCCCAAATACAGTGTAAACAGCAAAATATTGATTATTCATTGTATTATATAATTAAAAGAACATATTCACAGCATTCGATTCATTATAAAAAATTCCCCAAAACTGTGATTTTTCCCCCCAAAAAGGGCTAGGGTACCTTCCCCAAAACTGGAAAAAAGGCCCTGATGAAACAGCGTCAAGTGCTGATTTATCGCAGTCCCCCCTTTCAGAAAGTTACGAACTCTGCTTCATCTCCCCCTTGGGAAGTTTCGTCCGATTCATTGACACAACCATCCCTAACCCTAAAGATGTCTCGATACCTTCCAGTAACACCAAATATAAACCTAGAAAAATCCAGTAAAGTGGAACTAAGATTTAGGAGGTGAATTTTAGCTTAGAACTTTAATCAGGCCTTCTTCCAAATAATGAGCTGGATCTTTCTAGATCGTATTTAGCCTATGTCTTTTTTTAACAGCGTTTTTATAGTTGTTTTCAGGTTGTTGAAGATACTGTTCTTTATATTAACAGACTATGTGAAAAGTTCTTATTTACTTACCCAATTTAAAATGTGTTCTAAAACCAAATAAAACTTGATTTTAAAGCAGTTTTCCTTTTTAACCCACTAAAACTTTTCACATCAATATTAAAAAATGTCCCATTAGTTTTGAAAATGCCCCCATTGATTTTAGCAAATTATGGGCCATAGTCCCATTGAAAAAAATTCTTTCCAAGTCACTGCATTATAGATATGAGTAAAGGGGTTTTAATTTTAAAAATTAAGTTTCGCTTTGTTTTTTGTATATTTGCAGTTTTTTTTTTTTTTTTTTTATTTCTATTAACAGATACTGTGCATTGACGTGTTCCCGGCTACCGGATATGACGTCTGACCATCTTCAACAAAGACGTGACCATGGCTGAAGCCACAACCTGTCCGAGGAATGTGATCCTCTCCTCTGTTATCCTTGTAGTGTTGGCGGAAAATCCAGATCTGCACAGGCTTCTGCGACACTTGTAATCATCACTTGTGCGAGAGTTGTTTTAATAGTCACCGGTCCCATTGATATGTAGAGACCACGTGATGTTAGTCAAGTGTCCATGCCAAAGGATAAAATTATACCCAAATGACCCCTTAAAATGAACAATGCAAAAAAAATGGTCGCTTGTTGGAGTATTACTGTAAGAAACATAAAGACATTATCTGTTCTGTGTGTGTGACTTAAATCATGGAAATTGTGGTGTAAGTTTCATTCCCCACGAGACGAAAAAAGACATCGGAAGCAGTCGGGAGTTTTCCTCTCTCCGTGACAACATGTCGGAATTGATTTAGAGAGTGAAGAAAAACAAAAGAAACAGCAGTCGGAACAAGGCCCCCATTGAACAACTTAAAGAGGAGACAAGGTCGCAGGTTCGGCAAATGAAGGAGGAATTAGTAAGATTCTTTGATAAACTGGAACTGACTTTAGTGCGAAAATTGATCAAATAGCCGTAAGCGACTTATTAGAAAAGGACAAAATATCCAAAAGATGTGTACCATGGAAACCGACCTGCAGAAACTGTCTGCAAACTCGATGAAAAATTAAAAAAAAATCAAATAATAAACTTTTGTTGCAATGAAAAAAACTGGAAGAAAATGGCGGAGATTCAGTCGGAGATCAAGTCAATACATTTAAAGAAAAGGTCACGAGGTACAGGTTTGAGCCGGACGTGCAATTACAGAACGTGCAGTCTTCATTTAAAACCCTCGGGAAGTTGCACGTGCGGCGCATGACAGGGAAAATAAAACAGTGGGGAAAAATAAAAGGAGAAGAAAATAGACAAGGAGCCCTGTCGTATCTCAGGTATCTTTTGTTCTGGATCAGGACAAAGTCGCCCTTTTTTCTGGGGGACGCAGGAAAAAATTTCTGTCAAACTTGTCGACAAAAAAACGTAACGAAATGTATTTCAGATCCGCCTCCCCTCCAATCCCTTGGACCGGCGCTGGGTGCCTCGTGACTTTCCACCGAGGAATCAGAAACCCGTGACCTCAATCGTTCCCTGTTTGGTGCCAGTAGTCCCCGTTACATCAGAGTAAACCAATGCCCAGATCACGGACAAGGGAAAAAGGGGGCATCGCTGTAGAAGGTTTGTGTCGGGGAAAACCCAGGCACTCAGGACGGGGAAAACCGCGGTGTTTATGACCCCCCCCGGGGAAAATTTGAGATTCTGGCATGACGGAAGTCCTGGGGAAAATCGAGAAAGTCAGGGGGGGGCCCTCAACGGGTTTTATCAAAAACCAATTTTTTTTATCAACCATACTACCCGCGGCACCCCCGGGTTCCCCGGGATTGTATATGTTTCAGAAAAAAGGGAACAACACGCTGCCCATTTCATCCCACGGAGGTCAGTGGGGGCCCAAGTTGGGGGACTGGACTCCCCAAACGGTGTTACAGTGGACGGGGCGGGGTCAGTTTTTTGTATTTGGGGGGGAGGGAAACCGTCCATCTTGGGGGCGCTACAGGGGGGACCGGTCCACAAGACCCGGGGGAAAGGGAAAGACGGTTTGTGTGGGGGGCCCCGGGGCCAAAGGGCCCCTCAGCCCCGGGGGAAAAACCGGGGACGGAGCGGTGACGAGAGTGATCAGTGCGGGAAATTTCCCGCTGACGGAAAAAACGAAGGAAAGACTTTATTTCCCATGTTTATATCATAGCCGCCATTTTGAATTTTCTTTTTTTTTTTCTTTCTTTCGTTTTTTACATTTTTTTAACTTCAAAAAAAAAGCTTTTTAATTTGTTTATAAAATTTATCACATAAGTATTTATTTATTTTTTTTTTATTTATAATTCAATCTAGAAAACCGAAATGTATCTTTATCATGGGAACCCCGCCATCTGTTTTAAGCAAATATTTATCGTTTTATTTTTCCCTCAAAATTATTTTATTTTTTTATAAAAAAATACTTTGCAAAAACAATATATTAGATTTATTTTTTAAGGTATAACAAACCGGATATTGTTTGATTGATTATGGGGAAAAATTTTCCCAAAATAATAGGCTTGAAAGAAGTCACTTTTTTTAAATTTTCTGTAAATAGGTTTGTTTTAAAACATCATTGTCTTATATTAATTATTTGTTTAGATTTTCTTTCGTATTATAATTATTTTTTCGAGAAGATTTTTTTATTATGAGTCCCCACTTTCCGCCCATGGCAGGGTTTATTTTTTTAAATTTAAAAAATTTTTATTTTTTAAAATTTTTTTTTTTTTATTTTTGAATTTTAGATTTCGTTTTTTGATTTATTTTTCCTTTTTTAATGATGAGATGATGATGGTGATGTATTTTGATGATGATGAGATGCTTTTTGGGAAAAGTGATGATGATGATGTATTCTGATGCTGATGATGAAAATTTTAAATTTTGATTATGGTATAAAGATGTTTCTTATGGTCCCCGTGATGGTGTTTTTTTGATAATATGCTGATGAGGTATTTTGATGATGAGGATGATAAATGTTTATAAATGCCGGGGGGACGTAATTTAAATATAAATTTTTTGATGATTTTTTTTTTTAATGGGGGGGATGATGTTGATGATAAAATGATGTTACTGTGATATATTTTTTTGTGGTGAATGTTTATGATATTTTTGTTTAATGATGTTATAATGTTTTTTGGGATGATATGATGATGATATATTTTTTTTGAAGTTGATGGTATGTTTTTTGATGGTGAAATTTTGATGAGATGATGATGTTTATATTTTGATGTTGTGATGATGAAAAATGACGATGTTTTTTGATGAGGGATTTTGATGATGATAGATTTATTTTAAAGGTGATGAAAAAGATGTATTTGATGTGGTGATGATAAAATTTGTGATGTTAATGAAAATATATCCATGAAATTCCGTTTTACGGCTTTTTAAATTTTAAAAAGACTTAAAGTTGATGATTTTGATGAGGGAAGATGATAAAGAAACCCCCTAATGATGATAAAAAAAACTCGAATTTAGTTCTGTACGGGGAAATAAAAATTTTTTAAAACCTTAAGTGTCTTTTGAAGATGCTGAGGGATAATAATAATAAATGTATTAAAATGGAAAAATTTTGATTTTTTAAAAGGGACTGTAGATGTATAGTTTCACAGAAAGCATTTATAGTAGTAGAAAAAACATTTCTAGAAAAAAATTTAAAAAAATTTTTTAATAATATATAATGGTTGTTGTAATGAAAATAGGGGAGTAGATGTTTTAATAGTTAAAATAGTGGTTGTTTTTGAAATGTACAAACAATGACATTAGTTATACAGTTTCTTGCCCAACCGCACTTGGACTGTTTTTTGTAGTAGTTTTAAAAAGCTTTTTGTTGTTGTTTTAATGCTAAAAGAAGTAGTAGATGTTTTAATAGTAGTAATAGGGGGGTTTTTTGTTGTAGATGTACAAATATTTATTAGTATTAGTTTTTACATTTTTCTTGACACCCCCCCACATGACTTTTTTATTAGTAGTAGGGGTAGAACCCTTTTGTTGTTTTTTGAAAAGGGTTGTAGAAGTAGAAGATTTTTTAAATTTAGTATAATAGTGGTTGTTGTTGATTAATGGTATAGAAAAGTATTAGATTTTTTAATAGTTGTAATAGTGGTTGTTTTTGTTGTTAAAAATCTTTAGTAGAAGAGTAATTTTTAAATAGTAAAAATAGGGGTTTTTTTGTTTTTTTTGAGGGTAGTAAAAGTAGTAGATTTTTAATAGTGTAAAAGGGGTTGTTGTTGTTGTAATGGTATAAGGTATAATGTTTTAATAGTAGTAATATTGGTTGTTGTTGTTGTAAGGGTTTAGTAAAGAAAGAAATGTTTTAAAAAGTAGTAATAGTGGTTGTTTAAGGGAAATTAGAGGTAGTAGATTTTTTAATAGTAGTAATGTGGTTGTTTTTATTGAAAAGGTAGAATTTAGTAGTAGATTTTTTTAAAAAAGAAGAAAATTAGTGGTTGTTGTTGTTGTAATGGTATTTTAGAGGTAGTAGATTTTTTAATAGTAGAAATTTGGGGTTTGTTGTTATGAAAGGGTTAGTAAAGTAATAATGTTTTACTAGTATAATGGGTTTTGGTTGTTTTTTAAAAAACTTTTTGAAATTTTTAAGTAGAAGTAGTAGATGTTTTAATGTGAAATATTTGGTTGTTGTTGATGTTAGGGGTAGAAAGAGGTAGTAATGTTTTAATAGTAGTAATAGGGGGTTGGTTGTTGTTGTAATGGTAGAAAATTTATAGATTTTTTAATTAGTAGAAAATTTGGGGGTTGTTGTTTTTGTAATGGTATTTAGAAGTATAATGTTTTAATAGAAAGTAAAGGGGTGTTGTTATTGTGAGGGTAGTAAAAGTAGTAGTTTTTTTTAAATTTAGTATAATAGTTGTTGTTGTAAGGTTTAAGTAGAAGTAAAATTTTAAAAATTGTAGTAATAGTGGTTTTTTGTTATTGAAATGGAAATAAAGTAATTTTTTAAAAATAGTAGTAATAGGGGTTTTGGTTTTTAAAGTAATGGTAGTAAAGTATTTAGATTTTTTTTAAAGTATTAATAGGTTTGTTTTTGTTTTGTAATGGTAGTAGAGGTGTAGTTTTTTTTAAATAGTAGTAATAGGGGGTTTTTTGTTGTTGAAAATGGTATAAAATGTAGTAGATTTTTTTAATAGAAGTAATGGGGTTTTGGTTTTTTGTAAGGGTTAGTAGAAGTAGTAGATGTTTTAATAGTAGTAAAGTGGTTTTTGTTATTGTGAGGTTTTTGAAGAAAGTAGAGGGTTTTTAAATAGTAGAAAATAGTGGTTGTTGTTATTGTGTGGAAGTAGAAGTAGTAGATGTTTTTAATAGTAAAATTAGGGTTCCCTGTTTTTGTGAGGGTAGTAGAAGTAGTAGATGTTTAATAGTAGTAATAGGGGTTTGTTGTTTTTTGTAAGGGGTATTTAGAGGAAAGTAGTTGTTTTAATAGTAGAAAATAGGGGTTTTTGGGTTGTTGTAATGGAAAGTGGGAAGTAGTAATGTTTTATTAGAAAGTAATGTGGTTGTTGTTGTTGTAAGGGGTAGTATAAGTAGTAATTTTTTTAATAGTAAAAACAGGGGTTGGGTTGTTGTTGTAAAGGTATAGATTTTGAAAATGTTTTAAGAAAAGAAAAATAGTGGTTTTTTTGTTGTAATGGTAGTAAAAGGGCAGTAGATGTTTTTAATAAAGTAATAGGGGTTGTTTTGGTTGAATGGTAGTAAAAGGCGTAGAGTTTTAATAGAAGAAATAGGGGTTTGTTTTTGTAAAGTACTTCTACTAGTACTATTATTTATACATTTTCCCTTGACCCCGCCCCCATGACTTTTTTTTTTTGTAGATTTTATAGAAGCTTTGTTGTTTTTTAAGTTAGTGGGTAAAACAGTTATTTCTTAAAAAACTACTACTATAACACGTACTTCAAACTTTTTCAACTACTAAATTTTGTTATATAAGTAGTATTTAGCTTTTTTTTTTGTTATTGTAGTAGTAATATTTTTGTTTTAAATTGTTTTTGTAATAAATGTAGAGGTTTTTCGTATTAGTAGAAAAATATCGTTGTTTTAAATTAGAAATTTGTGGCCAATGGCGGATATTGAACCAGAAAGCAATATAAAAAAGCCGTATCAATAGATGTAGTATATTTAGGATAGAAGTAGGAGGGGTTTTTTTAAAATTATAGTAGTAACAGTATTGATTTTTAAATGTAAATAGAAAAAAAATTTAATGGTTGTAAAATGTTTTTTGATTAAATTTTAGCAGTAATAGAAAACGTTAGTTTATTTGTGGTAGGGGGGGGGGTTTTTAGAAAATTGAGGGTTTAAACAATTTAGTTTCAGTAAATGTAGTTGTAGTAGTAGTAGTTGATGTTTTTGTTGTTTTTTTTGGGCCTTAAGTACGTTTAAAGCGGGTTTGGGCTAAATTCTGTTTTTGGGTTAAAATTTTTTTTTTTTTTAAATTTCCCCATTTTTTTTAAAAAAGAATGAATTAAAAAGTAATTTTGAGTGTTTTTTTAAGCAATTTTGGCTAAAATTTCAAAAAAATAATCTTTTTTAAGGGAAAAAAAACAAGTTGGTGGGGTAAAACTTTTTGCATCACATAAAGCATTTATACGGGAAAATGACTCTAAAAAAATTAAGAAAAATTTTGCCGAAAAAAAAAAAAAGAAATATTACATTATTTAAAGTCACAGTTTTGGGATGGGTTTTTTGGGTTATACATTTTGGCCCGGGCACTTTTAAAAATTTTTAATGCCCGTTGTATTTTCAATCATATTTGACAGTATTTCTATTTTCAAACTTATAAAATACATTATGAGTTACAAATGGGGGAAAAAAAATATTTTAAAAAAATCATTTAAATATGTTTTTACAGTATTTAAAAAACAAATTTAAATTTTTTTTTTAAAATTTCATATTTTTTTCAATAAATTTTTTTAAAAACAATTTTTGATGTTTTATCATACTCAATCTCTAAAAAAGCAGGGTGATGCCCCAATTTTTAATTAATAAATATCTTTTAGTTCAATTTCCAAAAGTACTTATTTGAAATATTTTTAGAAAAATCTTTTCCGTTCGAAAAAAAAAAACAAAAAAAAAAACCTCAAACGCCTTTAATGATTTCGTTTTTGCGGATAGTGGTGATATCAGTAAAAAGGGTTTTTTTAAAACAATTATTTAGTTTTTTGTAAGGGAAGAAGTAGTCGTAGTTTTGTTTAACTTTAGGGGTTTTCATGGGGGAGTTTTGGGTTTAATAGTAGTGTTTGGTTTTTATTTTGGGTTTTAAAATGTAATGGAAGAATTTTTTTCGTAGTTTATTGTTTAAAGCAGTAGTGGGTCATCAGTGAGTGGGGGGGTTTTAAATTTTAAAATAAAGGTTTTTTAATTTTGGAGATTTTAATGGAAAAAGGGTATTTGTATTTTTGTTTAAGCCAGTAGTGGTGCCCGGGTGAGTGGGGGGGTATTAAAAAGTAGTGAGGGTTTTTTATTTGTGTGATGTAAGGTAGAAGTGGTCTTTGTTAATTTTTTTAACCCCGTAGTGGTATCATCATTATGTGGGGAAAAAAAATAGTAGTGAAGGTTTCTTGTTTGTGTAGATTAATGGTAAAAAGTGGTAGTAGTTATTTTTTAAAGCGGTAGGGGTTATCTTGAGTGAGTGTGGGGTTTTAAAATTATTTAAAAAAGGTTTTTATTTTGTGTAAAAGGAAAAGGAAGAAGGGGTTTATTTGTTATTTTTTTTAAGGGGTAGGGTTTTCATGAGTGAGTGTGGGGGTTAAAAGTGGGAAGGGTTTTTTTTAAATTTGTTTTAGATGAAAATGGTAAAAGTGGTAGTAGTTATTTTTTAAAAGCAGTAGTGGAATATAAAAGGGGGGGAGTGGGGGGGTATTAATAGTAGTGAGGTTTTTTTAATTTTGGTAGAAGTGGTAGTAGTTATTGTTTAAGCGGAAGGGGTATCATCAGTGAGTGGGGGTTTTAAAAGTAGTAAAGGGTTTTTCTTATTTTGTGTAGATGTAAGGGAAGAAGGGGGTAGTAGTTATTTTTTAAAGGGGTAGGGGAAATCAAGTGAGTGTGGGGAATTATAAAAGGATGGTTTTTTTTATTTTTGTGTAAAAGTAAGGGTAAAATTGGAAAGTAGTTATTTTTTAAAGCGGTAGTGGTTTTTTTTAGTGATGTGGGGGGGTTAAAATAGTAGTAAGGGTTTTCTTATTTTTGTGTAGTTTTTAAAATGGAAAGAAGTGGTAGAAGTTATTTTTAAAAAGGGTAGGGTACCCATGATTTAGTGTGGGGAATTAATTTGTAGTGATGGTTTCTTATTTTTGTGTAAAAATGAAATGGTAGAAGTGGGTTGTTATTTTTTAAGCGGTAGGGGGTTTCAGAGTGAGTGTGGGGTTTTTAATAGTAGTATGGTTTTTTTATTTTGTAGATGTTTTGGTAAAAATTGGTATTTAAGTTATTTTTTAAGCGGTAGTGGAAACATGAGTGGTGTTGGGAAATTAAAAGTGGGTGATGGTTTCTTAGTTTGGTAGATGTAATGGTAGAAGTGGAAGAGTTTTTTGTTTTAATTAGAAAGTGGAAATCATCATTTGATTGTGGGGGTTTTAATGGGAATTTAGGGTTTTCTTAGTTTGTGTAGTTTGAATGGTAGAAGTGGAAAAAGGTTGTTTTTGGCATTTGTATCAGTGATTTTTATTTTTAAAAATGGGGAAAAAGTATTTCGGGGGGAAAATTCCTGTTTAAATAATGCATGACTTTTACCCCTCGACAATTTCGTCGATTAAGTTTTTTTTTAAACCAAATAAAACCTTATCAAATCTTTATTTAACTTTTATAGTTTAAAAAGGGGTTTCCATAATTTACCACAAAAAAGTAAAGAACTATTAACCAAACTTTTTTGTTTGGGGAAAACCCCCCAAACCTTTTTGAAGTATAAAGTGCCACCTACCTGTTTACTAAAAATTAAAAAATAGTATTTTGGGCTGCAAAACTGAAACAAAAAATTCAAAAGGGCAACATTTATTTAATTTGTCAAGAGTTATTTAACAGTATTGTATTAAATTTAAGTAACAATTTTTGTTTTTTTTTTTCCTTTTTAACCAATCTGTAGCCTAAGAAGGGATCCCATGATCCTTGTTTACATTTATTTCAAAAGGCGAATACCAATCTTTAACGGGGTCGACAGAAAATCTTTGGGGGACAGTGCAAGCCCGGCATTTAAGTTTTATTTTCTTTTAACCCAAATTCCATAAGGGTTTTTTAACAAAATTTCCCCCCAATTTACACTTTGATACATTCTTTATATTTTTAAAAAAAAAATATTTTTAAGCACTGTAAAAAACTTTACAAAAAAACTAGTGTCCAAAAACATCAAGTCAAATGAGAATAATTTTTTAAATTTTTTTTTTTCCCATGAAAAATTTTTTTTGCAATCTTTAAAACGTCTTTCGGTGAGATTGCTCTAAATGGGGAATATCCTTCAGGGGATGAAAATGCTTCTCGTGGTATAATTATAATTTTTTTTAATTAAAAATTTGTAAAAATTAATTATGAAATAATCATAATTTTTTTTTTTGTAAAAAACATGAAGTTGAAGAAATTTAATGTTTTTGCTGTGTCAAATTTTAAAATTATTTTATAAGGAAAAAACTGGGGTGCCTTTTTTTATTTTACTTGGGTATTTTTTTAAAAAGATTTTGGTTCCCCTTTAAAATTATTAAAATGTAAAAAATTTACGATCTTTTGGGGTAACCGAAAGAAGCTCCTAAATCCCAACGTTATTATAACTGGAGGTTTTTAAAATTAACTTTTTGTTTCTGATGTACAATTCATTGTTTTGTTTTAAAAAAAAATTATGATTAAGAAGCTATAATTGTAAAAGTGCTTTTTTCATTAAAACTTTTAAAATTAATATTCAATCTGTTATATTAAGTCCCATTGTAAACATCAAATAATTCTTGATACATTTTGTTATTTAAATTTTTAGTGTATTTTGATTCAAAATTTTGGGAAAATTCAACCGGTGTTTTTCAATGAAATGGGTACATGTAATTAAATAAATATTTAAAAAATATAAATTAAATTTTGCCTAAACTAAAAAGAGCTTACTAAAAAAAATTAGATGAATGGAAAATAGTTGATATTTTTAAAATTATATGAATGATGCAAATTAAAACCGGGATTTTTAAAATAAAAAGTTTACAGTTTTGATTTAATGTATTATTTAAAAACATTAATTTTTTTTTTTAAAAACCTAAAAATTTTTTTTGTATGTGTATTGAAAAATTTGAAAGCATCGGGCCCATCAACTTTACTGTTAAAAAAATAAATGTATATTTCAACTACTTTCCAAATAACAAATCACGGGGTATGAATTCCCATGTTTTCAGAAAAATTTTTAAAAGGAAAATAGTATAAGAGGGGAAAACGTTAAAACATGTTTGCTTAAAACCCCGTTCAATTTTGGGTTGCAGCTTTTAAGGGAATATGAAAAGGGCCCCATTTTAATGTTAAGATATGCTTCCCTTTAAATATGTTTGGGATAATAGTTTTTGGAAAGGGAAAGTAAAAAAAAAATTATGGGAAAATTATTCACTGATCATGGAAAAAATTTCTAGCCCAAATTTCTTCGAAATTTTCCCTAAAAAAAAAAAAAAATATTTTTTCCCCAATTTTCAAATGACCGGGCATATCAAAAAATTTTAAAATTTTAAAAAAAATGAAATTTTATCGAAAATCATTCCCCCCAAACTTGAATAATTCTTGTTTTTGTTGCAGCTAAAAAATAGGGTTTTAAATTTAAAATTTGCAAAAAAATACGTTTAAATAATGTCAAGATATTGATTTTTTTGATGTAAAAAAAATTTTCCCAAAATTTTTAAATGATCATGGATATTTTTTTAGACAAGTTTTTTTTTTTTACTTCCTAAATATAAAAAAAAGTTTTTATCATTTTTTAATTCAAAGGGGAGGTATCAAAATATATTTTTTAAACTCCTCAAATTTTTGCAAAGGCCCCACCCGCTTTTTTCCCATAGGTCCATAAAAAACCCCATGCTGAATTAATGTTTATGAAACCTAAAAAGGAAAGCGTTAGCTGAAAATTTAAAATTTTTTCGAAAAATTTTTTGTCAAAATGATAGAAAAAAAACCCTCAAAAATGAGTTACAACAAATTTAGCCAATTCCTGTCTTATTTGAAAACCCTCACAAAAGTGGGGGGTTTTTTTTGTGCAAAAAAAGGAAATTTTTATAAATGGAAGAAAAAAATTCTTTAAACCCTTCAAAAAAAATTTCCCCAGGGGAACGGGCCCAAACATCGTCCAAAAAACCTTAAAAGAAATTCTTTTAAAAAAACAGAAATATTTGAAAAATCGTATTTCTGAATTTAGTGGCTTTAAAATTTTTAAAGGGTTTTTTCTCAAAATTCGCATTTTCAAATTTATGTTTTAATTTCCCAAAAGTATTGAGGACCCAAAAAGGTTTTTTTCTTTAACGGGGATAAGTTTGGTAAAATGAACAATACTTCTGCTTAAAAGAAAGGGAATTTTTTTTTAATGAAAAAAATTTAATGTAGCATGTTTTTAAATTGGCTTGTCTAAGCATGAAACGCAGGGGGAAAATAGTATGGTGCTTAGAAAAATTTTTTGAGTAGTATAATGAAGTTTTGTTGATGTTTTGATTTAATGAAAGATTTTCTTTTATTTCTGTAAGTAAACAAATATAAAAATTAAAAATTTTTTTAATAAAAAGTTTTTGGGTTCCCTTCTTAAAACTGCCCAAAAATACTTTTAAAATTATGCAAAAAATGAGTAGTTGTCTTTTTTTTAAAAATTTTAAAAAATGCAGGAAAAAAAGGGGAGACAAAGAGAGAGAAAGAGAGGTCCCCTATTTTTAAAAAAGATGCTTCGAAAAAGGAAAGGGGGACAGAGAGACCCTATGAAAAAGTCCATATATATAAAAGGGAATATAAATAAATAAAAACAACAAAAACACGGGACAGGACATTAAAAAAAAATATAAAAATTACCGACAACAGTTACCGCTTGTAACGGTCGGCCGCGCAAAAAGGGATCCCCAACATTTTTTTTAAAAACAGCCGTTAAAAAGGGCCCCCAATGTCCTCGAGAATTTTAAGCACAATCGGGCTAAAATTTTTTTATTAAAAACCATAACCCCTATTGAAATTTAGTGGCATGGGTTGAGTATAAGTATAAAAATTCATCCCCAAATTTACCTTTAATTTTCGAGAACATGGGGCAGGGGCCCCTTATTGCGTCGAAGCCCGGGGAAACGCGGACTAAGCCCCAATAGCCGGGAAGGGAAACCCTACATTTTTCTCATAAATTTACCAGGGACAAACCAAAATTGCCATTTTACAAATCACTAGTCACATGTCCGGCCCACGATAAACATAAATGGGTACCACGCATGTCCGGGTTTTCAGGGGTTTCAGTCTATGTAATTAAATTTTTAAAACCCGTTGCCCAAACCTTAGAGTGAAATGCACGGGGGAACCCGGGATAAAAACCACCGCCTTCCACCATAAAAAACCATTTTGAATTTTATTTAAAGGGGGGTCTCCCTGGGACATAGGGAAATTTTTGTGACTATGGGCTTCAAAATTTTTCCCAAAAATCCCAAAAACATCACCCACATTATTTTTAAAAACGATTTTAAAAAGTTGAAATATCAATTTCAAATACTGAGAAACCCCATTCCAAAAAAATGGCCAGGAGCTTGATTTAAAAAAAAGTTATAGCCCAAGATGTTTTCATAAACACAAAAGTACATATATTTGTTTCTCGTGTGTCACCTTGCTATGTAAAAACAAAAACCCTAGTTTTAATGGGGTTAAATTTAAAATGGGGGGAACACCTCAAAATTCTTAAGAGAAACCCACTATAGCCCAAAAAAAAAAAAATTTAATTTGCTCCTGAATTTTGGGGAAGGGGAGGGAAAAAAAATGTGTATAAACGAGGAAAACATGTTTTTTGTTTTTTTCCCCTGTTTTTTAAACCTTTTTAAAAAAGGTATAGGGTTTCGCAGCCCCAAAATCAATGGTCGGGCCCACCCGATTTTTTATTAAACTGTCATTCTTTATCCCCTCGGGTGACCTTGCCCTTTTTTCCCTTTTTTGGGCAACAAAGTAAAGGTTTGGGATGCAAAATGAAATGTCAGGTTTTTCTTTTCAAAAAGAAAAAAATAACCTGACAATAAAGTTTCAAGTATATTTTATTTAAAGCATGGCAATTAACTCGGCGGGCAAAGCACAAAAAAGGGGGTTTTGACTGTTTTTTGGGCATCGCAAAAGTCTCGAAACCCCAAAAAAATGAGAAGACGTGTATCTCGGTCGCTTTTAGTCAATTTTAAAAAAGCTTTTTAAAAGATACAAGTTTTATAACATATAAAAAAAAAGGAACATAAAAATTTTTAAAATGTTTTTTAAATAAAAATCCCAAAAGTCCAGTTTGATAAAATACAAGTCCCTTCAAAAAAAAATATGCAATTGGAAGTTCAATTCCGGTGAGCCTGTATAATTTTAAAAAATCGAAAAAGAAATTCGTATCGTCGTTTGCCATTAATATAACAACCCGAATTTTTTAGAAAAGATGACGAAAAAGGGGAAAAAAGGGAAAATTTACTGAAAGTCTTTTGAGATTATGTCTAAAATTTGTAAGATATAGTGCTTTCCCAAAATACGTAAGCAACCCTGGAAATGTTTATGACAACGGGCCAACCCCGTCCCGGAACTCCCTTTTTATATTTCTGAGCGCCCGCAGGGAGTCACCGTACATTGTCTTTCGAAAATTTGGCTTGTTGCGGGCCCGGAATCGAACCCCCAAAAAGTTCTTTAAATTTTGTCATTGGGTTTAATTTTATATAAATAGGCTAGGAGAAAAATACATCCTGCAAAATTTTAAAATTTGAAAAGTGTTTATCATATCCATACATCAAACCAAGGCCCCTCTTTATCTTTTTGGTTTTAATTTTTCATTTTCTTCAATTAACTTTTTATAGATTTTAAAAAAATCGACAAGATTGACAGAACAAAGCTAACCAAACATAAAAGGAGGGAGATATGACTGTGCAAATTTTTTGATTCAGATTTACATGGGATACAATTTATGTTTTTCTATACATCACCTAAATCCTATTGTACGACAAAAAAGCGTTTGTTTTTTTTGGGTTTTTTCGACCCCCCAGGGCAGTAAAAACAAATCATTTGGAGACGGGGTTACTTTAGGGGCAAAACATAGTGCGGGCCCCCCTGCAATATCACGCCGTTGGGCATGTGGTATGGTCCACCCCAGTTCCATTTTCCTGATTCCAGGCCAACCCCGCCCTTGAGATACCCTTATTTCTGAAACGCCATCAAGGAAGCTATAACAGTTTATTTTTTACGTCGTTGTGAAGGAATCGGTGTAGTAACATAATTTCAAATAAGGACTTTCGCAGTTTTGCCGTAAACCTTAAAAAATAAATCCAAATTTCGTAAACAAATTTTTGCAAAAACCTGAACTCTTAAAAAAATTTAAATCGACTAGGAATTGACCCTTTCGGGGTCACTGATTTTTTAGAAAATTTGGGGGAAACTCTAAAAGTAGAAAAAGGTAGGGCCAAAATGCACATCTTTATCCCAACACATCCTAAAAAGGGACCTTCTGTGAAAATTTTCATGGGCCTTGACCAAAAAAAAAAGGCCCCTAGACTACAAAAAAAAATGTTTGAAGTTGGCGTCAAATCTGACGGTTTGATGAGGGCCCCCTTTTAAAATAAAAAAAAAATTGAGTTTAAACATATTTTTTTTTTGAGGGGATTTATTTTTATAGTTTCTTGGACATTGGGGGAATCTTGAAATTAACTCATGACTTTTTTTTGAAAAAAAAAAGTTATAAGAATTAAAAAAAATATGCCCCCATTTCGTTTTTGCAGGGTTTGCGGAAAAATAAATTTAAAAACAAAAACATTCATAACGAAAACGGTAGGGAATTTTTTTTAAAAATCTAATAGAAATCAAAGTATTCCCCTCCAGAACATCGGGGAAAACTTAGAATTTGCCCCCTTATTTAGATTATCCCTTTTTCCCACAATCGTAATTCTGTTTTATTTTTTTAATGTAAAAGGGAAATTTTTTTATCTATTATTTAGTTGCCCCCCTCATATATTTATTCCTTTTTTTTTGGTTTTAAAATTTTCAAGCTAACTAAAAAATTTTATATTTTAAAAATAAAGCCAACACCCTTTTTACAAATTTGGGCATTTAAAAAAAAAGGGTAAATTTTTTTAAAATTTCAAAGGCCCAAAGGGCAGCCCAAAAACTTTTGGGAGAATTTCAATTCAAATTTTATATAAAATGTATAACCCTGATGGTAGCTTATGATTTACATTTTTATGGATTTTGTTTTTTATGGTTTTTAGTAAAATAGCATACGTGTTTATAGTTTCCCAAAAATTAAAAAAAAAGACTAAAAGAGCTTTGGCAATGGTAAAAAAACTATAAATAAGTAAATTGTGTTTTTGTTAACAAATATTTCGGGGATTTTGGGGGGGCTCTCACCCAAATGAAAATCGACTTGGGTTTCCTATGCGCCCATCCCCTAGGGAAATGGCAAAGGGAAAACCCCACGCAGTTGGGATTTTCCCGACACTGAGGGCAAAACCCCCGTCCAGGAATTTCCCCCCTTTCTTTATTTTATATTTAAAAAGCCAAAAAACAAGGGGAAAAATACTAGGTCATTTTATCCACTTTTTTGGGCGTCGTGGGCTGGTGTAGAACGAAATTAAACAATTTTTCGTATTTAGGCCCCATTTTTATTTTTCTATAATTATCATCTTTTATTAAATTTTGAGCATTAAATTTTTTCCAATCATTCTCTAATCAAATTTAATGCAATTCAATCTTAAGTTTTATTATAAAGTGAAACACACCCCTCTCATCATGCATTTTTTATTTACTTTACTCGTTGGTTTATAAACTCTTTGGGAAACCCCCCCTCTCAATTTCCCCTTCTCTCCCCCTTTTTTTTTTTAGGATATAAAAAAAAAGGGGGGGGAAAAGAAAGGGCATTTGGGCAAAAGACTACCTTTTATTATTTTACGTCCCGCTGGGGAGTGCATTTGTGGGAAAATGACAAAATTTATTGAAAGTAAACAATCGTAAAAAAATACGTGATAAAAAGCATAAAATTTTAAGCATTTACAAATCAAATGATAAATTTTAAATTTTAAAACTTAATTTAAAAAATCCTTCAAAAATTTACCAATATTAAGGGGGCAGTTTAATTTGTGAAGTCTCAAGATGAAATATTAATTTTTATATAATTTTCCCAATTTTGTCAAATTTTTGGGCAAAATATTCCCCTGAATGAATAAAAGCAAGATTTATATTCTTTCTAAAAGCTTTTTATTTTACTGAAGTTATAATTTCCCAAAAAGTTTTAGTTCCAAAGAAAGTAATAACTTTAAATTTAGTTTAACTGTATCCCCAAAAACAGTATGTTTTTTTACGTGTTTATGACGTCAGCTTCTTAAAACAAGAAGTTTAAAAATCATATAAAATCGCCAAATTAAACCAAAGAACTTAAAAAATTTTCAAAAATGTCGAAACTGAGCTTTTTCATAAGGTCCCTTTTAAAATTTTTAAGGAAACGTCAAACAAAAAATGGCAGTATTCATGTTTGATGAAAAAGCTACTTGAAAATGTGAAAACAAAATTGTTCGATTTCTCGAAAGATTGTTTTTGTCGGGGTGAATAGAAATTTTGCTGAAATTCCTTGCAAAAAAGATGTTTTTTTTTAGTCCTTAATTTTTAAAGTCGTTGGGAAAAATAAACATCTTACTTTTAAATATTTTCGCGCTCCAGCGTTTATGATTTTTGATGCCAATCTTTTTATACCTTTGGGGAATTTTTTGTTGTTTCAATTGCTTGTGACAACATGATTTGGGAAGCAAAAAATATCAAAAGGAAAACATAAATTGAAAAATATTAAAGGGGGGCGATGGATCCGGACTATCGATTAATTGCAAAGGTTATGAGGCGATGTACTGCATCGATAGTGGTTTTTTTGACCATCGATAACATCGGGCCCATAGTGTTCCTGGAAATAACGAAGTTCATTTAAATATACCCCTGACCAAAAAGTCCCATAGTTTTAAACAAAAGAAAAAAAAAACATTCCCAAACGTTGCAAATTTAAAAAAGTAAAATTTTATTGGTCGGTTTTTTTGGGTTTGTTGCCAGTCTTTAAAGTACTTGGGAAGGGGTGGATATGGGTAAATCACTGCGAAAAAAAGATAAAACTGACTCATAATTAAAAAGCTTTTGAGTTTGAACAAACCCAAAACCCAAAAAAATCACAAAATTTTCAAAATCAATAACGTTTTCTTGAAAAAAGTCTATAAAGTAAACACATTTTATTTTTTGTATGTTTTTTTAAAAATGATTAAAAATTGTAGTGGGAAAAAAAACATTTCTTTATCGTGGGTGAGCATGCTTTTGGTTTGGAATTATACCGTTTCCTGAAATAAACGTAATGGCGACCGCTCGCGGAATTCAATTATGCAATGCAATTTCAAAATTAATCCTGCAATAGTTTTTAAAATATTTCAATAGCAACAACTGACTATCGATAGTATCGCAATAGTCATTTTTTTGGGTCAAGGTCCCCTTTAAAATTTAAAATTAAAATTTGCCGTACCTTAACATGTTTAAAAAAATTCAGAAAAATTTTAAGTAATTACGTCTCAAACATGACTTTTTTATGTTTTTCGTATAAGGGTTTTAAAGATGAAAATCTGTTGTTGAAGAAGAAATGGGCGTTCCCAAAACAAATTCAACGGGTTTTAAAAATTATTTGCCCAAAAAACCCGCAAAAATGTTTTTTGATAGACGACGTTTTTTACTATAAAATAAACTGTTTCTTTTGTGTTTTTTCCCTTTTTTACTATAAATTTTTTTTTTGTTGCTCTGTATAAAAAAAGTGTCTGGGGAAGCTGCTGTTTTCATGTTTTAAACCGCATTCTCTTTATTTCTTTTATTCATTTTAAAAGGGTTTAACCCATTTAAATTTTTTATATTTTTATGCTATTAAATGTTGTAGTCCCGTTATTTTAAAGTTTTTTATAAAGTGTTATTTTGAAAGTAAATAAAAACCCTCTTTTAATTCCATATGGAATTGGGGATTGTACTAATTTAAACGTTTTGATTTTGTAATTAAATTTTTATGTTTGTACAATGATGAGATATAAAAAAAGTTTATCTACAATTTCTACTTGGGTTGGTTTAAACAAAAATCCGATTTTTCTTTTGCAGGGAAAATGGCCCCCCTTTAAATGAATTGTGATAATTTTTGAGTAAATGGGGTCGCATTTCCCCAAAGAAGTTTACGGGCGAGCATTAATTTCCCGGGGACGTTTTGAAAAAAAACAATGGAAAGGGGCGAACGTCCCCAAATTTAAATTAAAGAAATTTTGGGGGAACAGGGGCTTAAAAGTTTTCAAAAAATTGTTAACTGATTGGGTGTTTTTGCAGTTCAATAAAGAAGGTTTATTTATTTTTATATTTGAGTTGAAAAGAGGTAAAGGAAATTTTAAACAAGTGGGAACAAACAGACCCCGAAATTTCATCTTGTGGGTTTTAAAAACGGCGTTTTTTATTGGGGGAAAACGTAAACTTTTTTGATTTAGTTAGTCCCTTAAAAAAAACATGTATGTATATTTTCTTTGTAATTGGGGGTAGGTTTTGATTATGTAAAGTATCGAAAGCAAAATATGCCAAAAGAAAAATTAAAAATTGTGAAAAAAATTGATTATCTATAATCGTTTCATTTACATTATTAAACATTACCTATTTTAAAAAAAAGAAATTATACGCCGCAGCATGAAAAAAGGGGGGTCGGGGGCCCCCCCCCCCTTTTTTTTCAAAAGATCCCACGTGAATTTTTGGGGGGTTCCCCCCAAATTTCATCCTTTTTCGAAAAAAACGCCGACCCCGGGGTTTCGAATAGCCGGGGTTTTACTGTATTATCATACAAGAGCAATAAAACCCATAAAGGATAAACTTATTGCATTTTCGTCCGGCCCCGCAAACCGAAGGGAAAATGACAAATAAATTTTATATCTACCATGATTTTTTTGTAATGTTTTCTAAGGTTTTTAAAGTGTTTTTTTTTTTTGTTTTTTAAAAATTTTGAAAATAAACCCCAAAAATAAAGCAAATGAATTGATGAAATTTTCAAAAAAGTTATAATGTTTTAAATTGTATAAAAAAAAAATTTTTTTTCTGATTTTTCTTTTCACCTTTGCCCTTTTTTTCCATATATTTTTTTAAAATGTAAAACTCAGTCAATTTAAAGGTTTAAAAAATCAAAATTTCAAAGTTGTTGTTTTTTTTTTTCTTTTTTCGATTTTAATTTTGTGGGAAAAAAACGCAAAGAAAATTTGTTAAGTCATAATTTTTACAAAGAAAATTTTGATATAAAAAAAGTATAAAAATCTTTTAAAATCGATTGAATAAAGAAAAATTAAAAAAGAGTAAGGTAAACACTTTAAAAAATTTTTCCCTTTTTTTTTTTTCATATGTAAACGGCTGTGTTTAAACAAAAAATATCCAAAAATATGCTTTTTTCAAATATCTTTTTAAGAAGATAAAAAAAAAAAAAATTTAAAGCTTTTTTTTCAAAAAAAGGAAATTATTTTAAAATAAGGGGATTAAAAATATGAAAAACTTTAAAAATTAAAACATCATTTTTTCCATTTCTTTCATGAACTTATATAATTTAATACCTTTGAAAAAGCCCAAATGGAATGCCGCTTTCTTTGTTTTCTCAAAAAAAAACGACTTCTAGTATCAAAAGTTGCAGTGGCATTTGAACTTATTCATAAAATATCAACCGAATTTTTTACACCTGTTTTAGAGTAAATTGATTTTCAAATATATTTTTTGATCATTTTTAATTATTTCGGAAAAAACCGTTTGTATCCTTTAATTTGTTTACGAAAAGAAAAAGGTTGTTGTATTTTCCCTTTTCTGTCACTAATTACATGTCAGATACACTAAATTTGACGACTTGCTAATAAGCCGGCTCTAAAATTCCCCCAACTTACTTAGGCTAAGGAATAATTAAAAATTTTTTAAACACATCCACCATAATATTTTATAAAATAATTTAAGTAAATGGGCATTAAAAAGAAATTAATTATTGCCCAAACAAATAATAATATTTTTAAGAAATGGGAAAAAATTTTGGGAAAAATTTTTTAGAGAAAAAAGACTTTAAATTTTTCAATTAACTATTTTGGTTTTACTTAGCGCCCAAAGATTTTTTGAAATTCCCACACAGTTTTGTATGAATATAAAATTTGGGCCCTTTATATGGGGTTTTTTTTCTTCCAAACCCAAAAAACATTTAAAAAAATTTCTTTTTTGTCGCTCATTTTCAATTTTAAAGGGATTCCCCCAATTTCGTTTTCTCGTTTCTTTATAAAGTGAGTGTATTTTGTAATTTTCCAAACTTTTTTTGTTCTTTTTTTGTATGATAGAAGAGAATTTCGAATACTCTTTTGTACACGTTGTCTCCAAATGGGCTCTACTGACCCGGGGCCAGGTAAAACATAACAAATGCAATTCAAAAAAATCCCAAAAATAAGATTTAAAACCGGGGTTTTACAAACATTTCCCCTTTGATTACATCCCCGTCAGGTTTTTTCATATTGAAAGCATAACCCAAAAAAATCAGTTTCCCAATGGATTTCGTATTTTTTTGGTTAAAAAAGTTTGAAGTATAAATTTTTTCTTTTTTTTTTTATTTTTTTTTCAAATATTTATTTTTTTAATTCATTGAAAGTTCACCCCTTTTTAAAGAAAAAATTTGTATAAACCACACAATTTAAAATTATAAATTTTATTGATTTGGGAGGCCTAATCTTGTCTATTTGGGAAGGGAAAACAACCCTCCCATGGTTATGCAAACTCACTACGTATTGATCTACCCCTTTTATAAATTTCCGATTAATAGTTTTAGTGGAGCGTGGGTTGACTGCAAAATGAAGACTGTCCGTACGGGAAATATGTTTGGGGACGAAAAATCTCTCATAAAATTTAAGGTTTAAAATACTGATCCCAAATTCAGAACTGTCAGGGAAAAAAAAATTTAAAAACTTGTTTTTTTTTTATATTTGAGATTTTAAGAACAGATTTTCGGTTTGTTTAGCATATACAAAAATTACAAAATTTTAAATTTAAAAATTTAATTTTTTTGACTGGAAAACAAATTTTTATATATCGTTTTTAAAATTTCATAATAAAATTTTGAACATTAAATGGTGCATTTTTTGAGTAAAAAGTAAAATCAACACAAAAGGGGAGTGCTGGGATACTGCTGATGGTGATTTGTGATTCTATAGAAATTTGGATAATTATGATAATAGGGAACAAAAACAACAGCAACAAAATGAAAATAATAAAAAATCATAATGGTAGATCTAATTAAAAAGCCCAAAAAAAATAAAATAAAATTAAGATAATACACGTGTAACCTAAAACAATAAAAATGTTTCCTTCCAAAATTTCGAATTTACCTTGAACTAGGAAAACCCCATGGGCCCTTGAATCCGCAACTTTACTCTCGTATTTTTTCAATTTTATTTGCGGGGTGAACCTCATTATTTCTTTCAATTGGGGTAAGATAATAATCGGACTAAATTTTATTAGAGGTTTTTCTTTTTAATTTTTTAAAAAAATTAAAATAAAAATTAAATTTTCAATTTGGTGTGGGGTGTTTATTTTAATATATTTATCCCCGGAGTAATCTTAATGAAAAAAGTACCTTTAAAAGGGGATAACTCTATTTCCCCATTGCGTAAAAGTAAATACATAAATATTATACCGTTTTTTTTTAAAAAGGAAAATCAAGAAAGTTTGGGTTTATTCTGAGTATTGATTATAAAAGCAGTAATGCAAAGTTTTTGTTAACTGATATTTTACAGGTACCGATTTTTTCAATGGGTTTTTCCCAAAAAACCTTTGAACATATGATTAATTTTTTTGTTTTATCCTTAAAAAATAGACAAAAAGCCCTTTTGTTGTTTAAACATTTTGTAAAAAATGAATGTCGAAAACGCAAAAAAGCTTTAATGCATTTTTAGTGTTTTAACAATGATTTTTTTAAAAACCCAAAAAATTAAATTAAAGAAAAAAGTTCATTGGGGTCTGTCCGTAATAAAAAATGAAAAATGAATTTTTGGGGTTTAAGAAAAATACTAGAAAAGGGAAAAAAGTCCCCGGAAAGGAAAAAACGTTTTTTTAAAATAAAAAAATTTTCGCGACCATTCAGCCCATCACATGTGCCATTTTTGTTTCAACCCCTTTAGGGGCGGATGAATATTGGGGTTTTTAACTTTAAAAAGGCCCCAAAAAAATTAATTGATCTTTATCTCGTGTAACCGTAAAGAATTGAGATTTAACATTATAAAAAAGTTTAAAAACCCAACCCCGAAGACCCTAAGTTAAAGGGGTAATTATATTTTGGGCGGGTTTCAGGCCGATTTTGGGCCCACGTTTTCAAAGATTTCAAAGTGGGAACTGTAACCTTTTTCTTTTTATGTGAAGGAAAAATCTGATAAAAATGCTAAGGAAATTTTTTCCCCGGGCCCCTGCGCCCAAAATTTAGCGCAATCGTCAGCCTTGTGCATTTGCGTTTAGACAGCGAAAGTATATGGATAGATGTATGGCATTGTCGTTTTTTCGTAATTTTTACCATGTCATTAAAATTTTACTTTTCTTTTTTTTGTTTCCCTAAATTTTTGGTAGTAACTGTTTTTTATAGACACAAATTTTATATATGGCCTTTTAAAAAAAATTAATATACCTATACATTTTTTTGGTCAAATTCAAAGCACCAAAACGAGGGGCCAAAAACAAATCAAAAGTTAAAAATTCCCTTTTTAATCAGAGTCAATAAATAATCTTGCCGTCACTTTTTTGAGAAAACTTGATAAACCATTAAAACCTGTGCAAATTTACTTCTTGGGTCTTGAATATTTTTTATGTATTAATAAAAGGAAAAAAGTAGCTTTTTTTTGGGTTTGTTTTTTGCTACCCAAAGCCCTAAAAAGGGGTACTGTTATAGGGCCCTTTTTTGAAAAAATAGATTTTTTTCTGCCCCTTTTTGACCCTTTAAAAGGGGGAAACGAAATTTCTTTTAAAAAAGGACACCTGGGCCCCTTTCCCCCTGTAAACAAGCGTACATTGACGAATATTTCAGAGTAATTTTCAAAAAATCACAAGAACCTCCTTTGGGATCACGATATTTTTGGTGGGCAAAACTTCGGCGGGAAGATAGTGGGGCGACAGAAAAGGGTTTTATGCATAAAATTTTCCCCCCGTTTTTCCCTGTGAGAAAGTTGTGGATACAAAAAGGTGTAGAAACGCTCGACCAAACCCTTCCCTTTTGTGAACAGTGATCAAAACCCGACTTTGTGGTGTTCTTTTATTGGAAATCTGGCCCAACCCCAAAAGGAAAAACCCCCTTCCTTGTTTTAATTCCCCAAAAGGGTGAAGGGACGAGAAAAGTTTACAAAACTGTCGGTAAGTGTAATTTCCTTTTTCTGTTTACGGGAAAAAAAATACTACACCCCGCCAGTTTAATTTCCCCAAAGGGGAAATTTTTTTGCAGTATAATAGATAAAGATACTACTAGAGCCCCTAAAAATAAATTTTTAAAAAAAAACGTTGGGGTTTTCTTTACAATGGGGGATTTAAAATTGGAAAAAATTTAATTTTCTATGCCCTTATTTTTCCACAAAAGCTCTAAAAAAACAATCTTTATTATATTAAAAATAATGAAAAATTCCCGTAAATTTAAGCAGTAAAAAAAAACCATTGTTCCCACAAGGGGGGGGGGGGGGGAAAAAATATTTTTTTGCCCCCCTCTCTGTATATTTTTGGGCATAGACCCTTTGGGTTTTAAGCAAGATCTGTCAGAATTTAAGGGAAAAGGGAAAAAATTTCAAAAAATCTATTTTAAAGGGCGGGGGTGGGTGTGGGTGAAATACATCTATTTTTTTTCTTTTAAATTTTTCCAATTAATTAAAAATAACAAGCTAAAAAGTTTTTTAACTATTTCAAGAATAAAATATAAGGAAAAGTTGTTTAAACCCCCCCAAAATATTTCCATTTGAATTTGCTGTGTAATTTGTGGCAAAATTGCAATTTTTTTTTTCAAAAACCTGTGCTTAGTTTAAACTTGGTATTCATTATGGTGTTGTCCCTGGTGACCCTATTGCTCGAAAGTAGTGTGGGGGCCCTCCTGTAGTAATGCCAGGGGCATCATACAAATTGTGGTTTATGAGGGGCCCGGGGTATGGGCCCGTGTAAAGTTATGTAAACCCAAATTAAAGCTTAATGGAACCCCCGGGAATTTTTTTTATTGCTTTTATAGTGGGTTTTTAAAAATTTTCATACTGGGATGAACATCAAAGTTATTCTTTACATTTGTTGATTTTTTAAATTTAAAAAATATATATCAGGGTTTTCTATCTGAAATTTTAAAAACCCCCTTTTTAATTGGGTTTTTTACCCCTTTTCTATCCGCACATACTGTTAAAAGTTTTAATTTCCAATATTTTGTTGAGCTTTTTATTTGCCCAAACCCTTTTAAATTTATGCACAAAATGAAAACTTTAAAAATTTTTTATATATGGAGACAGGGTCGTTTTAAAATAAAGTACAGCATAAAGAAAAACTTGATGTAACATGCAGTTGAAAAATTTTTAAAATTAAAAATTTCATTTATAAAAAGTTAAAAACAAATTTTAGAGAAATTCGGGATTTAAAAATTTTTCAGTTAAAGATAGGTTTAAAAAAAAAAAACAACACACAACCACAATTAGTTTTAAAAAAAAAGAAATAAAAATAAAATGATCTGTTTAAAAAGTGGGGGGGAAAAAAAATTTTTATCCAAACATAATTTTATCACCAAAACATTTTGTATATGACATGCGATTAAGTACATTTATGTATTAATATGAGTGGGTTATGGTTTTATTTTTTATTACAGTAACCCCATTTGATCATGTCCTTTAAAATGTAACTACTGACTACACTCAGTAAGTGAAGGGCCCTTTTTGTTTTTTAAACCCTTTTCCCTCATAGAGGGGGAAAACATGGGAAAAAACTTTGGGGAACCAAAAATAAAACCAGATCAGCCTGCGAGTAACTCGCAGGCTTTATCAGGGTTTTTTGCTGTTCGGGTCCTCCTCATTGGGGCTGGAAATTTAGGACTTTATAATTAAAATTTGGGGAAGGTTTAACCCGGGTTTTTTTGCAG
>JAIFHC010000427.1:0-50000 GCA_021229015.1 Solen grandis
CAAATTGCAAATTTGAAACTGCGGATGAAGTCGCAAGTTAGAACGATTACACATAAATTTCTTTGTAATAAAAAGGAACGATGGCATTACATTGCTAATTTGATGCATTAATTATTTGTTACTGCACGCAATCTATCGTAATTACAGTCACAATGCATAATAAAATATTCATGTTTGTCGGTGTGGCGTTATAAATTGTGCTTTGGAAATATTAAATGTTATTACACGATGAAGGAATTAACTGAATTCAGAATTCTTGCAAATCATGCATCTGTGTATAATGCAGCTACAAAGGGAGGGAATTCTTCCTGGAATAATTATCGGTTAATCATTCCAAATATTTTACATGTTGTTATTAATTTAAAAAAAAAGACAATAACCATTAGAGTTAATTGATGCAATATTTGACTGGGGAAAACGTGGGAATATTTTCTGATTTCTGAATTAAAGATATAATACCATTAAAGACAAAAATCCGCCTCGTGCACAAGTCCCGATAACGTTGATGGGATTGAGTTTGTATTTAACATGTGGTCGATTAGCATTGTACAAATTGGTTAGCTATGACATTAGCAATTATGGCTCAAAATTTATCGAAGATTATTGTTGAAACGTTTGCAATAGACAGACTTGACTATTTGAGTTTACCGTCGCTTCGACAGTATTTCAGTCATTTTGCGACGTCCAGCTAATTACAGGTGGAGGAAGACCGAAGGGGGGGGGGGGGGGGGGGGGGGGGGGCACGTCAGTTATCAGCCTGCACGACACCAGCTTTACGTCGATGTACCTGTTGTATTTTAACATCTTTGGTTATTTATCTCCTAAATATTTATGGAACTGATACAGAATACGTTCCCACCTGTAATTAGCTGGGCGACGCTATATGATTGAAATACTAACGCAGCCCAAACCCCAATACAACAACAACAACAACAAAACAGAATACGTTCACCAATGTAGTTATACCACCTCAGAACTGACCGAACTAAATACTGTGACAATTTCTTCAAGGCTTAATGCAAGTTTCGGCTAACTATCTGATATTCCTTAAAGTTTTAGTAAGTAACTAAGATAAGCAGTTAAATAAATCATAAAAATGTGAATACAAGCTATTAATCATTTAAATAAATCATAACAATGTGAATACAAGCTATTAATCATTTAACTACAATATTACTTTGTCATAAAATATTTCTTTATATTAATTCCAAGATCAAGGGAATGATAGATTAATAAAATCTGTTATAATAATATTTCATTACGATGTTTTAAGTAATCGTGTGGATACGGAATACACCGATAACACGCAAACCTGGCAGATTAAACGATTTATTACAGATTGCTTAATTGCTCAACAACGGCAACAAATGACAAAGCAAACATTCTTTACATTAATCTTTCGTTTTGCCATGTCTTCAGGATTTTTTTCGCCAAAACATTCTATGCTGAAATGACTGCAATGCCATTACCTTGTCCAATTAAGATAATTAGTCGCTATAAGGATTTGCTCTGTCTGAAATAAAGACTCGACTTCGCTGTAAGCTATATTTACTCGCCCTTCACAGGTTGCAATATTTGGTTCCACGTTCAGTTTAAAGATTGGTAAGCATGCAAGTCTAATCTGATAAGATATGAAGAGCACGTTTTGTACCATCGTCGAAACCCGCGTTCGCTCAATACGCTTTGCTTCTTAATCGACATTGAGTTAGGTGATACTTAGGCATTTCATTGTACCAGTGGCTGAGACAGCCAGCGACAGCAGGGATTATTTGACCAATTTAACGGCGCAGGATTTTGAAAATCAGTTTCGGTCTACCATGTAGGGGTAACGTCTAAGTATGGAACGCCATAGCTGCCTTAACATAGGCAAACACATTTAACAATGTGTATTTGACATGCTATGATGCAAACAACATACAATGTGGTGTTATTTTCCATTACACCATACCAACTTGTCATTATGCAGTGTTCGTTTGTCTCTTTATGCTGTCAGAAAGTCGTTATATGATTCTACTGTGTCGTTACATGGTGTTCAGATATCGAAATATTATGTACATATCACGTTATATGATGCTCTCATTTGTTATATGATGTTCAAATACTGTTATATGATGTTCAGATATCGTTATATGATGTTCAAATACTATTATATGATGTTCAAACATCGTTATAGGATGTTCAAACAACGTTATATGATGTTCAAATACTGTTATATGATGTTCAAACTTCGTTATATGATGTTTAAATACTTTTATTTGATGTTCAAACATCGTTTTATGATATTCATTCCTTATAATATGATAGTTGATTGCTAAAATGTTTTGTCCATGTATTTTTTCATTACAAACTACGCATATACCATTATGGAGTGTGTCTTTGCGATTTGAGGTGTCTAATATCAACAGAATGTTTATTATTATTATTATTATTATTATTATAGTTTATTGCCTGTTTGAAGAACGATGCATATTTATAAAACGCTTTGTGCACATCAATATACACGATGCGTAATTAAAAACAAAAAAACAAACAAAAACCAAACAAGCAAACAAACAAGCAAGCAAACAAACACTTAGTACTTATGTATCATATGTGCTTCTATCGATCGATATGGATCATTTAATGATTGACTTGGCTGGATTCAAGGATACCAAAATCGAAGGTTGAGACAAAATTTCAACTGAAATACGATATAATATTTTAAAATGCATAAACACGCATATTATTACTTTGTTTTAAGAAGCGTGTATTAACAACAATACCAACGTCGTAAAAATGGTACAAGTATTGCTCCCTTACTTATCGCTTAGCATAATTATAAGGGTAGTTCCAGGAATAGTTGTCTGTTGTCATGAAAGTGTGACTAGGTATGGAATCATGCCACATGTCTACTAAGCTGTGTGTCACCTCCGGTGACCGCATCAAACCAAAAAAGTATAAAGTTTGTACCCGATGAACCAGTGAATGGCACTCGGCAGAATTGGGTTGCTATGGGAAGTCAGGGTACTCAATCAGTACTGGTTCTACCCAGGAACTTCTCTCCCGTGTATCGGTGCTATACACCGGGCACGTAAAGGAACCAAGGGGTCTATTCGCAAAGAGCTAGGGTATCGCAACCGGACTCCCTTGTATCCAACTACTGTCTCTTCCTTTTTTATCTCTTCAGCAAAGAAAGGTTTAAAATATGACCATAATAATCAGAAAATGATTGGTAGCCATTACAATTAAAAAAAGGAGGAACGTGACTGGGTATGGTATCATGCTTCATATCTACTATGCTATGAGACAGCACTATATCTGTATCATGTAGACAAATGTCCCAAAATGACCAAAATACTACCGATGAGATTTTAAACAAAAACAAACATGATCAAAATCGCAAAGATGACCTTTATAACAGAAAATCTCTTGCTTTTAATAAACATTCATAGGGGCATTATCTCTGACAAACCAGGATCACATCGGTTATTACATGGCGTCTTATCACTGTTAATCGTTAAAAGATAGAGAGAAAAAAAGAAACGTGAGAAACAAATGAACTATTATTAGGCAGTGACAAAAATATGAATGTTCCTTTTGGTTTTTGGTCCGTCTTGACGGTATATAAGAAATAACGCGTTGAGCAGCAGAAGGGGCCTGCGCGTGGTAGCCGGTCCAACTTTTCCTCAACAGGTACTCACAGCAGGGAACCACCGATCATCGTATAATAACGATGTAATGTCAAAATCGAAGTATAATAGCAAGTAAAATTTAAAGTAAAATTTTTTAAAAAAAAGTACATCAATACTAAAAAAACATCATATAATAATGATTAGCATCATATCACACAATAATAGCATCATATAATACTAAAATAGCATCATATAACACTAAAATGCATCATATAATACTAAAATAGCATCATATAATACTAAAATAGCATCATATAACACTAAAATAGCATCATATAATACTAAAATAGCTTCACATAATACTAAAACAGCATCATTTAATACTAAAACAGCATCATATAACACTAAAATAGCATCATGTAATACTAAAATAGCATCACATAATACTAAAACAGCATCATATCACACAATAATAGCATCATATAACACTAAAACAGCATCATATAACACTAAAATAGCATCATGTAATACTAAAATAGCATCATATAATACTAAAACAGCATCATATAACACTAAAATAGCATCATATAATACTAAAATAGCATCATATAACACTAAAATAGCATCACATAATACTAAAACAGCATCATATAACACTAAAACAGCATCATATAACACTAAAATAGCATCATGTAATACTAAAATAGCATCACATAATACTAAAACAGCATCAAATAATACTAAAACAGCATCATATAATACTAAAATAGCATCATATAATACTAAAATAGCATCACATAATACTAAAACAGCATCATAATACTAAAACAGCATCATTTAATACTAAAACAGCATCATATAATACTAAAATAGCATCACATAATACTAAAACAGCATCATATAACACATAAATGTCATCATATAATAATAAAGTAGCATCATATAATAATAAAATAGCATCATATAACACTAAAATAGCATCATATAATACTAAAATAGCATCATATAATAATAAAATATCATCATATAACACTAAAATAGCATCATATAACACAAAATAGCATCATATAATAATAAAATAGCATAATATAACACTAAAATAGCATCATATAACACTAAAATAGCATCATTTAACACATAAATGTCATCATATAATAATAAAATAGCATCATATAATAATAAAATAGCATCATATAACACTAAAATAGCATCATATAACACTGAAATAGCATCATATAACACTAAAATAGCATCATATAACACTAAATAGCATCATATAATACATAAATAGCATCATATAATAATAAAAAAGCATCATATAATAATAAAATATCATCATATAGCACTAAAATAGCATCATATAACACTAAAATAGCATCATATAACACTGAAATAGCATCATATAATACTAAAATAGCATCACATAATACTAAAACAGCATCATATAACACTGAAATAGCATCACATAATACTAGGATAGTATCATACAATAATAAAACAGCATCATATAACACTAAATAGCGTCGTATGATATTAAAATAGCATCAAATACTAAAATATCATCATATAATACTAAATAGCATAATATGGTTTTTAAATAGCATCAATAAGTATAAGTGATCCTAATGAAAAGACAAAAGATCATCTTGTAAAGACATCGATCATCATGTTATTCTAAGTTAGCCTAATAAAAGGATAGATGATCTTCGTATACTTATCATGAACAGCATGTAACAGTATGCGTGCATCATACAGGCCGCGATCATCAAAGAAGACTAAATGAACATCACATAATGACAAATGACCATAATAGCACTAACAATGGTCAACTGTAATGTCATGTGAGCTCTAAAATGTAGATGTCATTGTATAATGCAAATGGGCATTATGTATTTGTGAATGGACATAACTAACATATTTTTGAGCAACAATTACTACGATTTGCACGAACCGTCATTATGAACTATCATGATATAATGCATCGGCTCATGTTAAGGCAGCTATGGCGTTCCATATCTAAGCGTAGGGATTTATCTTGAGCGAACAATGGGTCAGATTTTGTTTTTGTAACTTCAATGAAAAATATTCAAAATACAACGCATGGTTTCATGGTCAGCAAGTAGCTGTTTAATATTCAAAAAATGAAATGAACTGATAATCAGGTGTTGGTGATCGACACATATGCCCAGTCCAGCAGAATGATTTAAAATCCTCGAAAATTGTATACAATATAAATTAAAAACGTTAAACATTGTTGTAGGTGGGTCATAAATCACCACAAAAGTACCTATACATCAAGGACTCTGCATAGGCACATCAAAGTCCGAATTCCTTAAAGTAAAAATTCATCAAAGTACAATTAAATCAACGAACATGTACATAAAATCCAAATTCATTAAAGTATAATTAAATAAAAGTAAATGTACATTAAAGAACAGATTCATCCATGTACTGATTCATCGGAATACAAGTAGTTCAAAGTACAATCAAACACTGATGAAATTTTTATATTGAGAGTTGAGGTAAATGTGTAAGTCATACGATGTTAGTATTCTAAAAGCCAAACGTATTTCGTACTTTCGTAAGCCTATTAGACAGGACTGACTCTGTAATACATGACAATAGTGTGTTTACATCATATGATGATGTTTTCAGCTTCTTAATCGATCGTGGGTTGTTTGAATAGCAAAACTGCGTTCTCATAATTTAATTATTGGGCATTTTATTTGATCCGTGGCGGAGAAAAACTGATCATTTGAAACGGCGTGTTTCATTTAGTTGTTCAGAATTTGAGGGTCAGATTTTGCTTTTGTAATTTCAATGAAGAGTATCAATACTTATATAAACGAAATAGTTTTGCCAGTTGAAAATCCCACGGTATATCCGGTAGTGACGACGAAATTTATACTGTTGGTTCCAACGATGACAGCTACTACCTGTCTATTGTCGCAGCATTGTAGGCACATGTGTATTGGTTCTTTTTTCACTGAATTGCAACAACAGACTATTCAGACCAAGAGAACACACAATGCGTTGGTAACTGTCGGCAGGATTAACATGATGAAATATGTTTCTTATTCCAGCGCTTAAGCAGGGTTGAATGCGATAGAGGCAAATGCCAAATGACGCCGAAACTCCACGTTTTCCTGCAGCTCTAGTTACCAGTACCCGCCTTTTGTTTCATGCTAACCCTACCTGTTATCTCTCAGTGCCTTGAACGCTTTAATTTGTTTCATAATAATCAGGAGCGAGATTCCATTCATAAATTGCATAATCTTACTTCCGTATTAGTGAACCTGATGTACACAATACGCTACTGAGCGCAGAGTGATACAGTGTGGTGAAAACGGATGTGATAATTATGCAAATCAATAATGCCTACATTTGATTTACCGGTACGTGAGACTGGCGGTATCCAGTCTAAAAATGATTATGTGCCTCGTGACAATGCCATGCGCAAACATATTTCCAGCTCATGCCCGTACAAACAGCCAAAATTAACACCACCATAATGTTTCTTGTCTAACATTTCGTTCAATGCAATCACCGAACAGCGATTAGGTAATTAAAATTGCAATACAGCCAGCATGGGAATTTTCGAAAATAGTAATATTGTTCACTTAAAACAGACATTTTTGGCTTATTTATGACAAGACTGTCTCTCGAAGTTTTGCTATCCAATGGCTCTGATGAATTGTTTTCAAATATGTTTGACAGCAGGGCTTTGTATTACCACTGAAACTTGAGGTACTTAAAATTAATTTGCTTCTACTACTCACCGACGATATTACCAGAGCGGCATATCCTTTTAGATGGAATACATTCTTTTCAACATTTACTGAACAAGATGAAAAGAGTTAGTGGTTTTATTTTTAAATAATTATCTTCATCGTCATTAGATGTGTGATAGGTCACACTTTTATATAAATCTCATGGTACCATACAAAGTCCTAAGAGAAATATGGGGTGCATAATCATTTCCTAACCATTTCAAACAGAATAGAAGATATATTTTATTTGAACGCTCAACATAATCTCAACACATAATGGAAAAATAATGTCACACAATAATACACAGAAAATCCACACACCATTCTTTATTGGGAATATAAGACATAAGTCATAAAATTGCAAAACATTAATACTTTCTCGGTCTTATTAATTGACTTTTTAACATTACTGACATGCAATTCTGATGTTAATAACTGATCTAAGCAATCTTGGTTTCATAAAATTCCCAATGAAATAATTATCTGGAAAACATTAAAACTCCTAGCTGCTGCTTTAAAGGATTATAAACAACATTTACCTCTACGGCGTTTTTGGAAAAAGGGTCTTACAACTCGAGGCGTTTTCTGGACTGGACTTGTATTTTGCACATGGGAAGTTTTTTCTCTCTCATTTTATTTGTGTGGAATACAGTCTATTAGATCAATAGTAAATGAACTGACTCACTTTTTAATATTGAGCAGTAGTTTTGGAAATATTAACTGGATCCCTATGGAGGCGAGTCCTCAGAACGTAGATGAATACCTTCAAATATTAATTAAGTAAAGACAGCTTCTTAGATTTCTATATACGAAAACCTACGGTATAGGATTTCACCTTTTGTATACATGTGTTAAAATCAGTTGAGAATTCAAAGCCTTGATAGTCTGATACACCTGAAAGTGATATTGAAATTTAACTAGTTACTTGGATATACGAATTACATTTTGAAGATTTTGAAGATAAAAAGGGCCATTATTTGCAAAAGATTTTATAAAAAGAGTGACTTACGATATATGCTGAGCGCCAAAGTGAATTATACCAGTACCATTTTTACCACTTTTTTCGATATCACGACTGGGAATGGAACCCACGACCTCCAGCTCCTAAGGCGGACGCTCTAACCATTCGGCCACCGGGGACGGTCAGATTGTATTGGCCAACTTTTCTTTCGTTTAATACCTGAGTTAGATTATGGCTGATATGGGCGGATTAGGTCAAGAGTTATGCCCCTTGTACTATTAAAAATGTTGTTTACACTCTAGCATCTTCATTTCTTAGGCAATCATCTTCAAACTTTTTAACAACCTTTGTGACTATAATCTCTCTGTCGAGTTCGATTAGGGCTGATATTGGCAAAATTTGATGAAAATCCGTCTGGTAGTTTCAGAGGAGAAGATTGTTGAAGTTGTTGACGCACGACGCACGATGGACAATCAAGTTATCACAAAAGCTCACCCTGAGCTTTGCTCAGGTGAGCTAAAAATGCAACATCTGTTGCTCGTTTGTAATCAGGTGAGCGATTAAGGGCCATCATGGCCCTGTTGTTTAAAATTAAATTGTATTTATAATTGTGTGTGTGTGTGAGAGAGAGAGAGAGAGAGAGAGAGAGAGAGAGAGACTTGAGACAATAGCTCATATCGGCGCTATGCTCGAAACAGCATGGCGGACTGGTCGGTGTACATAATAGAAGTGCGGTTCCTTATCGCAAAACTGGGGTCCAGATGATTTAAATGAAATCTGTACTTCAATTAATTAAGCAAATAATAACTTTGCATATTTAGGATCAGCGCACATTTTATTGTACCGCACTAGTAAATATAAATGTTTTATAAAGTTCGTGAAGTGTAATTCATAGACGTATAAAAAAGAAAGAAAATTAGCACCGATAATTAGCCGAGGCGTGCCATTAATTCTTTTATTGCAATCCTCCAAGTTAGGTTCAAGAGTAGTTTCCAATTCACAAAGATATTTACCACATTTACATATGTTGTCTATATCAGTCAGATAATTTTGTGTAATGACTTCGAATCGAGTGTTGACCGGGGGGGGGGGGGGGTATATGCGTGCACAATGCAGTTATTTTCTATATAGACAATACAATGAAAATTTAAACTAGCCATTATAATTTTTTAAAACTTTGCATGATTACAGAAAATTACATTAGAAACTGATTTATGGGGAAACAATTGGGGGGTCACCATTCTACTTTTTGAGTTACCTGCCCCTAAGCATGGGTTTTATTTGCTCTTTTTGTATCATTTTCAAGGGGAGATAACTCAAAATCAACCTATCAATACCTTATTTTATTTCACATTATTGTTTGTTGTTTCATTTCAAGTCATTATGCAACGTTTAAAACAATTCTGTTCAATAGATTTTTCACTATGCTTCAGCAAATAAACATACTGCGTTTTTCTTGATTTTTTTTCTATATACCCGTGAATGCGACTACAGTATAAAATCTGTTGCATAGAATTTCTAAAACCTTTACACAGTGACAAAGAATACAGTAACAAACATCGAGTTGAATTTAAATGAAGTGTTGCTAGCCCAACATATTGAGTTATCTCCTTGAAAATGAATGAAAATAGCACACACACACATAAAAACAAAAACAACAACAACAACAACCCCCCCCCCCAAAAAAAAAACCCACTGGAAACACTAAATTTTTCTTAACTAGATATTGTTTCCAAATGACTCAAATACTGTCGGTTGGACGTTAAATTAAATAAACGGATAAATATTACACGTTTGAACTATGTGAGTCGTGAATGTTAGGTGCAAAAATAAGAAAAATGTCCGTGGCAGTGTTGTCATAACGGTCCACTAGTTTCAAAGCGTATCATCTGAACCATAAGAAGCCAAGACTTTTTTTAAGGAGGAAGCACGATATACTGACACATTAACTTACCAATACATGTTGTATTTATTATGATATTGGGAAACATTTACGACTTCATTACGTCAACCGGTTTCCATGTAAAATACTATCAGAACTAAACGTACCAGACGATACGATAATAAACTAGCATCGTATGACAATGAAGGAGATGTCTTAGTCTTGCTGTCTTCGTAACAATACGAAAACCTGGAAATAAATGTCAATAATATTTATATCCTGCAAGAAGTCATGAACGCAAACATCAATGAAGTCACTGAGTTCAAAAACCTTATATAGAAACAGGAGATGATTAGTAATGACACAATGTTTTTTTTCAAGAGCATGGATGGTTCCGAAACTGTCAACCAAGTATGTTTACACTAACCGGCTCAGTGTGAAGCACATGGTGAACGGTTGATCTACTTTATACAAAGGAACATGTGCTTTTCCTTTGTGATACTCTTTGTGAGCATTTGACCTAGACTAGACTATTTGAGTTTACCGTCATTTCGACAGTATTTCAGTCATATAGCGGCGTCCAGCTAATTACAAGTGGAGGAAGACCCCGAATGCACGGAGGCATCCGGGTAGAACCACCGACCTACCGCAAGCCAGCTGGAAGGCTTCCTCACATGAAAACCCGAATGACCCTGCCGGGATTCGAACCCACGCGGTGAGGGGTGAGTGAGTGTAAAGGCACTTGATCTAGGTATGAATAGAAACTGTCAAGTTATCAATAGGGGAAAAAATTACATACAAAATGCGGAACCGTCCATTATTCTCACATTCACATTGGTTGATTGATTGATTTAGATTCGTCAATTACTTACGTACTTACGACACAAATAACTGAAAGCATTGTGACCGGGAAATAGATGTTATCCGGAACTAGGCAAATGTGGGTTTTTCAAACAGACTTTTACCGTTATAGCTTCACGGTGCACTACCGTTCACAATAGAATTAGTGCAACATCACGAAGTTGTAACAGTAAAAGTTTGTCTATATCCCCGTATTAGCTGGGAAACTCCCAAATATTCTTAATTCCGGAGTAAGTCTATAAACACCATAAACAACACACTAGTAGTCACACACCACACCATAGTCAACACGCTAGTAGTCACATACCACAATATGATCAACACGCCAGTAGTCACATACCACACCATAATCAACACACAAGAAGTCACACACCACACAATAGCCAACAAGCTAGTAGTCAGATACCACACAATAGTCAACACACTAGTAGTCACACACCACACCAATATCAACACACTAGTAGTCACACACCAATCCGTAATCAACATACTATTTGTCACACCATAATATCACACAAAGACACTAGTAGTCACTTCTAGTCAACACACTTCTAGTCACACACCACACTGTTATCGGGGCCACCGTGGCCGAGCGGTTACAGTCGTGGACTACAAATCTCTCAGCCCCTCACCGCTGTGGGTTCGAATCCCGGTAGGATTGAAATACTATCGCAGCGACGGTAAACCCCAATACAACCAACCAACCAACCAACCAACCAACCAACCAACCAACCAACCACACTGTTATCAACACTGTTATCAACACACTAGAGGTCATACATCAATCCACCTTCAGCACCATTGACTTTCTCCAATCTATAAACAGAAACTCCGACGTCCCCAGCTTGCGCCGTTACTGACACATTGAACTTTCTCTAATTTCGACATAATTTACTGTGATTATTGTCCATTATCGTGTATTTTATGTTTTGAAGAACATACCTTTCCTATGCAATAGTTGTGACGGAATGTAGATAACAAAGTCGGCCTACAGGTTCTGAACCTGTCCTGATACCATCTATCTAGCATGTGGATACGTTCAATATTTAGAGGAGTGTGACAGTCATCACTGTTCATCCATTACAGACAAATATGTTTGTTTAGGGTTTACACTCTAAGCGATGGTAGTTCAGTCATTTGGGGCTTTTGTCTACATTGGACAGATACAGTGCTGCCACACTGTGGTACTGCCGGGCCAACAAGTTCTAGCAGTACCGTTATGTGCTGAGCGTCAAGCAAGGGAGCAATACCAGTACCATTTTGAATATAACTTGCACTGTCAAACATGTCGGAAGAAGCCATTTAGTGCATACGTAGAATGACTGCCCAATAAATAAGATGTTTTGTTGTTTTGCAGTTTACCGTCGCTGCGGCACTAAATTTGTATTTCAGTCATATACCAACGTAAACTAACTTCCGGTTAAGAAGGCCCCAAGTGCACAGAGACACCTGGGTAGAAACACCGACCAATAGCATCCATCTGGAAGGCTTTATCACACGAAATAATCAGTGTGATCCTGTCATTACTAGAGCCTACAGCGGAGTTAATGTTATTTCAATGACTTTATCCACTCGACCATTGCTCTGACAAAGTATTCCATAAATATCTAATTTAATTGAAATAAATTATTGTTAGAACTGTATATATAAATCAGAGTTAATGGTACCCATTAAATCTTGGTTTATTGGCATTCACACATCACGCATTGCTGATGCCTCTCACCGTCAAAAGTGCTATATTTGTAATATGTATTTCATTAATTTTTAAGCATAGTTTTGTAGTTGTCTGTATGCTTTATATAAACAATGGGTCATAGTTATCCATTGTCGCTTACCTAAGGAAGAACAAAACACACACGAGCTCTATTACAGTACTTGTCAATAATAATTATTGCCGTAAAATCAAAATAAGAATCTCCGTATTGTTTAAAGGTAAACATGGGCAATAAACAGGTATCCCACGTTTAAGAGCAGTTTCTCAGTGTGTGGAAAAGTGATGAATTCCGATCATAAGTCAGAAAGGGGACATGAATATGTCAAAATCCATGACAGAGTTATGTACTTTTGCCTTCAGGTGGGGAAGATGGTCATATACACATTTTCCAAGATTCACAGTAATACCTCAACGGTCCAATAAAAAAGTGAAGTTGTTCTATAAGGGAAATAATTTGGTCAAAATCCACGACAGAGCTTTGTACTTTTGCCTATAGATGGAAGTGATGGTCAGACACAGTGCCAAAGCCATCTCAACAGGTTCAGTAAAAAGGTGAGGCGGTACGAAAAACTTAGCCTTTAGGGCGACGCCGACGCTTGGGTGAATAGGATAGCCCTCTCTACTCTTGAATAGCCGAGCTAAAACAACAACACATTAACAATATACATTGCACTTGTGATTTAAATACCATCCAATTACAGCCCAATCATGAATATGAATCAAGCGACAACTTTCGTTTTCTTTTTAAACACAGACCTTATCAACGATAAACAAAATAATAAATGACATACTCATTTTCATCTTATCTACAAAATAGAAATATATTACCAATAAATTGTAAACCCGACCGGAATAATATTATATAATTGTGGTACTATCTCTGTTCGTGCATTCATTGAGCCGTTTCAACTTTTGGAAGCGATTTTTGACTTTAATGAAACTTTAAATTGACAATAAATGAAGGATACGCGCTGCCACGGACACAACACGATAGTGATGTTTTCGATCGATCTCAAAATCCCCAGATGATTACTTTTCAAGTTTTTAAGTCACTACTGAATTCTTTGCTAGACATACGAATGAATGTATCCAGCAGGATAGGTCGTCTTTGTGCTTTGTGTACGTATATATTGTGCATGTTGTTGTTCCCAATGTTGCACTTAACCTATTCAGGACATACTTTTAAATGTATTTGTATTTCCTGGTATATTGTCATCAGTGTATAATATACCAGAAAACTATCAAGATGAACGATCCTTTGAGTGCACTGAATACGAATGTGTAAGAGACTCAAATTCATTACAGCAATTTTCGTCCATCCGGCTGGCGAAAGGTCGGGGATCTGCTTGAGAGAGAAATCTTTAGCTGGACGTTGCTATATGACTGAAATACTGTCACTGACGATTTACCCCAAAAGAGCATTCAAAATTATTCCAAGACTAACGATATAGGCAACGTTTACTTGCGAGTATTAACTAGAATAGAACAGACTGCACAGATTGAGCCAAACTAACCAGTAATTAAACTCATAAAAGATCTCGTGCAGTGGCAGAAAAGGGACATAGATTATTTTATTACTATTGTCATCAAGTGCACACACGATAGCTACGCTTTTGAACGCGGTAACTACCGCATGCGCGTGCGACATAAAAATATTTACCAAGTCCCCATCTTGCCAATGTGGTGTCATAAAAGAGCTTAGTAATTTCTCTAAATGACCTCTTTCTGAAGACATATCCATTTATTCGGCCAGTACACATGCATCATTCAAGACATGGTTGATTAGCCTCTGTCCCGTATTTCTCTCAGTTGCAAGTTAGGTTCTCTTTTTAATTTCAAAATATATAAATTACCATCTTTGCATAAAAAATAATAGGACACACATTGTCAGTGCCCTAGTAAACCATTTTGTTAATTTATAATCGCCTCCATGCATCAGGCTCGATCAAATAATATAAGTATTCCATGTGTAAAGATGAAATCATTTAAAGACTATGAAAATGCTGAACAACAATATGAATGTCAATGATTTTTAATTTTTTTCTCTTGTCTTATTTTAGCACAGCATGCTAATAAACCGTTAATGCCACAGCTTTTTTCTAAGTTACGGTATGTAAAATGCTAGTTTAATACAGCCAATAGTCGGAAACACACCAGCGACTCTTTTACCGTATTTATTAGTTTAAGCGACAGCCAGGTCACTAAAGGTATGACCAATTAAAACAATGAAGCTTACCAAGTATACCACGGCTGACAGATGTTCCGACAATAACTAGGCCTGTTCTATTCATATCTCACTTACAGAGGTGGGTACAGGAAACCAGTAAAGTTTCCAGAACCACTTTCTTTCTATGAAACCTTTAAGGTATTTATTTGAAACTGGAAACAGAATACCTATTTATGACTGTTACCTCTATTTGGGTGCAAAAATTCATACATCTTTCGTGGATTTTGGCATAAATATGCCCCCTTTTTGACTTGGAATCTCGGTTAAGTCCTTCGTATTTTCACTGAAATCTTTGAGGTATTGCTTTGAAACTTTTAATACTTGTTCATGACCTTTACCTCCACTTGTAGGAAAAATACAAAACTCTATTATAGATTAGAGTTATAGCCGACTTTGCCTTTTGAAAAATCCTTGTTTTCTATGTCCTCAAATGTATTCTTTTTATTGGCTATCACTAAAACCTCTTGATATTATTGAAAGCAAACAACGATCGTACATCTTTCTTATATAAAATGTATACCAGTAGCCGAAATGTGTACCTAGTCTATGCAGGTTGAGTAAATGTTACATTATGTGAATCGTCAATCCATAAAATTGTTGCTGGTGTCTGTAGGTTGAGTTACTGTCACATGTACATGTATGTGAATGGTTAAACACATAACTGTTACTGGTGTTTGTAGGTTGAGTTACGTAAGCAAACCAAGGTTTCCGTCACTGAGAACAAATTATAGTGTGATCTGTGAAAAGGAAATAAAGCTTGACATCAAAGAAAGTCCCATGATGGGAACTGGGGGATATTAGAAACAAGTTCTAGATATCTCGATTTGCGTATATGATAGCATGTCCTTTTATGTCGTCATATTTTTGTAGCCTTAATATCCGTTTTCTACGCACTTCTTTGTAGTTGTCAACATGTTTATTCTTTAGATAACAAAGGGCGCCTTATATAAAGATCTCTCAGCTAACTGTTTTTCAGTCGTTGGAAAAGAAAAAATATTACAAAGTCACAAATCATGGGACTAAGATGGATCGGGAAGTTAACCCTTTCCCTCATATAGACTCATTTTGACGCACTCAATAGGTACCACATAAAGCCTGATCTGTAGAAAACCACAGTGAAACCTTACCAAATTTAATTACAAAATCTTCATTTCCAGACCACTGAGGAGCAGCGAACAGCATAAAACCTGATCAGCCTGATCTGGTTTTATGCTGTTCGCATAGGTATTTTCATGGTGTCCTCTATGAAGGAAAGGGTTAAACTATTCTTATTCGTTGCTTCTGTGGACCAAAGAACCAGTTACCTCGTAAACAAGTCGCTGGTTTCATGTTTTGGTAAAATAAATTACATTTTAAAATCAAAACATTTTCAATGTGGGGTTCTTGCAAAAAGTTTTTGTGACAAATTATCATGTTGTGTTTGAATTTGAACAAAAGGGATGGTAGACTTGAAAAACTCTGAATCGAATTTATGGCTTTCACAAGCAAGAACGTTTGCATCAGACATAATTACATCTCTACATGTATTCAACGATTGTTATTAGTTCTTCTACTTCTAATTATCTAACAGCAGGGGCAAACTTTAAGACGATTAGTAACCGATAAGATAGGATTGTACTTTACTCCATAAAATCATTACAGTTTTTTTTTATTATATACAAAACAGTGCAGTTACGATGTTAAATTAAAGTCACGATGAAATGTAAATATGTCCTATGATATTACTGTTAATATTTAGAAGTATAATATATCGGTAAATTATATCAAATTTACTCTTGTAAAATACACGTTTTGTACATATAATGAGGCCTTGTGAGAGGTGTCAAAAGAGGATCCATGGACTTAAATACCAAAGTCAAATGACTAAAGTATAGGTCACTTTTAAAAAAGTAGTTACAGCAAACTAAGCAGAAACAAGTATCAGACATGGAGCAAAATTAACATATCGTTTACGTCGGTTAGGAACGTTAACGCCCATCTCTTGGGTTCCTTGACGGTAGCAGTACCTTAAGCCTAGGGAGGTTTTGTCATAGTCTCGGAATAGAAGCCCTCACCTATAGATCTGCATCTGTCTACTGTAACGACTGTATTAGATAATGTATTTTTATTTTTCCATATAACAACAAGATAAAATAAAAAAAAGTGCATATACACGACTCTAATATATAACAAGACGGCCATCATGGTCATAGAACGCTCACCAGAGTACCATCAGTTTAATTAAACAATTAAGGTCACTTGATTTTACAGACTAAATAAGAAAACTAAATGATCCCCTAGCAAAATATGATAGGGATGCCAAAATCCCCTTGCTTAAAAATGAAAAGGTTATAAAAGTCCCTTTGATTGTTGCACATGTACTAACGATATGTAGGTGCTAAAATGGTAGGGTTGGGAGGCATTCAAAATACCCCGAATCATTGAGTAGTCAAAAGTCACAAACTATTGTGTACACATCATTGAGTAAAGTTCTGTGAAATATTACGAGATGACAATGGTGCAAACTGCTAATTGTCAGTTTGTTACATGTGTTAAATATGTCATCTAATAATTAAATACAAAAACATTGTGTCTGTGTCTAAGATACAGTACTAAACTGCAAAAACCACTAACATCATCAGCCAGGCACCGCCCTTTAACGAGTGTTTCAACCCATTTAGTCCCGGTACACTATCCAGGCGGCGGGTCCGCAGTGGTGATCAGCCACTACGTGCCGGTGGTTGACTTCCAGCTCTTCTCCTTTCTCTTAAGCCACAGCCAGCTGGATGCACGTTCAGCTGAGAGACTTTTCCCCTGTGTTAAGTACGGATATGGTCCCGAACTGTTGGATGTACTTGGAGTCTTTTTCCTTTGGAGCAAATATGCCTTCTGCTTCCTGCCAGCAATCCGGTACTTTTCTTTCCTCAATATTACTTTGAACAGTAACCAGAGTCTACGCAAGAGTGTTGGGCACATCTTATAAACCTTGTATAGTATCCCATTAGGTCCTGGGCCTGAACCTATTCTTGCCTTTTTCAAAACATCCTTGACCTCTTGGAATGTTGGATCCTTCTCATCTAAAGGAATGGTTGCTTCTTCTGATTGTACCAGCCTTGGACATTCTTCAAGAGGGTCATCTCTTCTTGGGTCGCAATGTGTCTCCGCAAAGTACTGCTGGACTTCCTCCATACTGCTTACAAGTTCTCCTGACCTATCTTTATCAGGAAGCTTTTTATAGAAGCTGCATTGGTTGGACACAAATGCAGCCTGTTGTCTTGCCTTTTTCCTCCGTTTACTTCGGAACTGTTCAGCTTTCTCCAGTGTTCGTAGTTGGCATCTTTGCATAGTAGTTCATGGAGGCCCATTTTTTCTGTTTCATTAACCTTCTTGTACACTTTCCCAATTTCCTAATCTCTGGGCTGACTTTCTCGATTTGTCTCATCTTTGGCTGGCTTTGGTGTTTTGTCTTCTCTTTGGTAAGACCAAATCTCCCCTTGCCAATGGTGTAGACAGGACATGCCATCGTATTCATTTTCTTGTCAGCTGCTCCTAGGAGAGCGGACTCGAGTATGGTCTCTAGATCTCTGTCGAAGTCTCTCATAGAAGTTTTGTCTGGAGACTTTGGCCATTCAACCCTTTCCTTCCTCTCTTTCTCTGGCTCTGTCGGAACTGTCAATACCTCTGCTAATGGATCAGGGTCAGGCTGACTTCGAGGAAGCTCTAAGTGTGGGTCTTCTTCTGTGGCCCTGGTCTCTGCCTCACCTTAATCTTGCGTGTCGACAGAAGACTGCTCATCAGCATAGAGGTCTCTAGTACTGTGGGTCGAGTCCTGACTAGAATCCTCCTGCGTCTCACCAGGTGTAGCACCTGTGCACTGCCTCTGTACAATCTTCCGTCCACATGCTGATTTGGCCTTGTGTATGTGTAAACCCTTAATGTTCTTTCAGACTTTCTGCATCTGCACTTCACAACTACCGTTGTTCCAGTCAATGTCGTTTGAACTAGCCGAGTCGTTACCGTAGGATCTGTGCTATTGAGTCTATCATCCTCCCCCCCCCTATCGAAAGACTCTGGGGTGTGTGGTTCTCTTCTTGAGTCTGTAGCTGCTTTGTGTGGGTTGTCCCCTTGCGGGGACTGCATGTTGGGGTGCTGGCCCATTATGCCCCAATGCCAGTCTGTGCCTGGTGGTCACCTGTCTTCCAGAGTCATCCAGCCGGATTGAAAGTCTCTAAGATACAGTACTAAACTTCAAAAACCACCAGATCATCAGCCGGGCACCGTCATTCAACGAGTGTTTCAACCCATTTAGTCCTGGTACACTCTCCAGGCGGAGGGCCCGCAGTGGTGATCAGCCACTGGCTTCCAGCTCTTCTCTCTCTTAAGCCACAGCCAGCTGGATGCACGCAGAGCTGAGAGACTGAGCCTTTCGACTGCTTTTGATTAGATGAATATCTAAAGTTGTGTGTCTATTTTTTTATGTCCTTACTTATGTGGAATATCAACAATTGTGATTTTCAATGTGCACTTATGTTGAAAGCAAGTTATAAAAAATATTTTATTTTTGATCATTACCAGTATTATCAATATCATATTTACAGGCTTCAACCTTGTAAAAGGCAATAATTCCATGTCCTGCATAATAAAATTGGTTTGCAATCATCATCAGGTTACCTTTAATAACTGGTGTATGAGATTTATTCGGCGGGTCCATGTTTAAACTGCATTTCCTTTTATTTGGCGGCTTTCTTGTATTGATTGCAATCATCACAGAAAACAAGTTCATTGACAAATGTGTGCTGGCTGGACATCAAAGAATACCACACGCCTAATACAAGTAATATCTTTAAGAACGATATTCAGCGTAGCTAAATAAATGTTAATTGTAACATGTAAAACCTATTAAAACTATTATAAAGTTGGAAACGTATGCAAACATGTTTATAAATACCAAGATTATGGGAGGTATTGTGAAGACTATATAACAAAACGGATTTAATTTACAAAATAAACTAGAAATGCGTCCATAGGACACAGATGCCCCAAAAACGCTTTTTTGTTGAATGATAGCATGTCATGAAACTTTGTCCAGTCTGACAAGGATTTCATATTAAAGGTTACAGTACCATAAACTTTAACATAGTGACCTCAAAATCAATAGGGTTCATCTACTGGTCATGACGAATGTCCCTACCGGGTTTCACAAACCCAGACCCTGTGGTTCTCCAGTTAATGATCGGACTAGGATTTCACACTAATGTACACAGTGACCTTGACCTTTGACCATGTGACCTCAAAATCAATAGGGTTCATCTACTGGTCATGACCAATGTCCCTACCAGGTTTCACAAACCCAGGCCCTGTGGTTCTCCAGTTAATGATCGGACTAGGACTTCACACTAATGTACACAGTGACCTTGACCTTTGACCTTGTGACCTCAAAATCAATAGGATTCATCTACTGGTCATGGCCAATGTCCCTACCAGGTTTCACAAACCCAGGCCCTGCGGTTCTTCAGTTATTGATAGGACAAGTTTTTGTCGTACGTACGGACGGACGGACGTACTGACAGCAGCAATTCTTTTCAAGTGGGGGCATAAAAATAAGCTAATCTACCAACTTCTATTAAATATGCACTTTTTTGCCATTCTCAGCACGATTGCAATTAACTGTTGTTAACAGAACAGTCTATATCTTCAATGTCTTTCCACCAGGTTACACAATCCTACATCATAAACAACACTGATGGCTTAGGTATTATAAATTAAAATTGATTTATTCAAAGATACTTATATGAATGAAATTAAACACCTTGAAACAATTCCCGTGATATGTACAAACTCTACATTAGATAAGTATTAAATAAAGAGAGATAATCAATATTTTATATGTAGAGTATTTAAGGAAACTATCCCTATGGACCTCATTATGAAAGGAATCAACTCTCTATTAGCAATTATGATAGAAAAATTTAAAGAAATGTTTTAGCACTATCTTAACTTTCCTATACGCGCATGGCATGGATTTGCTCAAAATGATGATCGCATTGATAATGAGGCTTTCAGAAAGTGATGCATGCCATATGTGGTTATTTCTCTCTTTCAGAAAGTGAGGCATGCCATATGTGGTTATTTCTCTCTTTCAGGCAACAAGGCCTTTCCACTCTCTAAATATAGATATGTTATTTTCTGGGAGTACTAACCTTACTATTAAATCAGAATATTATACTGTTTGAAGCTGTTCATAAATATATTAAACAGTCCAAAAGATTTATGTAACGCCTTTAAAAAACAACTTAATCAGGTTGTTTATACTTGAAAATTGTATAAACTGTACCTCTGAATATTCATGGTCATCCTCTTGATATAGACAAAGAAATGTATCACTCTTTTAGTAGTGAAGTATTTTATTCAGCTACCAAACTGATTTTGATCTGATGCTCTGCTATTAGAAATAGTATTTTATTTATATACTGTTGTTTATGTCACGTAGTGACAACTTGACAAAAGGTTTTGTATCATTTATATCATGTTCATGTTGCAAACATGTCACGTTATAGTGCTAATCACATGGATCCGCTCAGAAGCTTCTTAAATCCCCCCACTTCTCTCTACAGTACATGTTCTTTGTTATTGTTGTTGATTGTTTTGAACACTTCTAAGCCATTGTTTAACATTATATTGTAAAGGAAGGTCTGACTCTAAGCTGGTAGAACTTGTAGACCAACCCCATTTCAAGTATTATATGAAATAAAATACGTTTAAATTATATGTGGTTATCAACTAGATTCCCAATGGCAACATGTCGAGCCCGCGGCCTAAAGCGCATCTTTTACCTCCTAGTGTGACCTTGACCATTGGGCTAGGGACCAAACTCTGTAGTGTGACACATCGCCTCATTGAGAAAACTCTTATTGCCAAATCATTTGAAATTCCTTTGATGCAGAGGTAATTTACAGCCCTGACATAAGGAGGCTCCATTATATATCAATAAAATATGTTTAATGTCAATTACATAAAAACTGCTGTTACTTTTTTAATTCTTAGTCTGATTTTTCAAGGAAAACAACAGCAGCAAAAACAAACATGCTTCACTACGTTCCATTTAAACCGTCTTAAAACGCATTAATTTGTAAAAGCACCGAAATGGAAATTAAAGAAAATGGTTACAATAACAATAATCCTTCATTACGATGCAAAACAACCGTTAAGATGCAAAAAAGGATTTCAACTACTTAAAATTAAACATAAAACAATTAAGAAAAAATCCGTATAACTTGTCTGTAGCAGAGATGATTTGATTAAAGAATAATCAAAATGCCAAGACATTTAGTTTGAATAAGGTTCTCCGCCCTATGCTATTATTTAGTCAGGGGCCGACTGGTACTGCTTTGTCAAAATTAGATCAACCGCAAGTGTTAGATATATAGATTGGTGTTTCACAACTTGTGTTATTCTCTTTCTTGTTTTGGTGTTAATGAGAATAGGAAAGAGTTTGATGAGAACAGGAAAGAGAGTAATGCTTATTTTTTCTGTCTGAGAAATAGAACCCCCCTTCTCTGTTTGACGATGTTTATTTCGGTACAAAAAGTATTGCATATCAATTTATTTTCCGCAACATACTATACTTTTTTTCGACGCAACCTCACGTTTGACCTATGAAGCACTTCTCCTACATTGTACATTGAGACCGATGTCTAGCCGAATGTTTTATACAACTGCAGTATATCATGTTGCATTGGGATTATAAAACCGGATATCCTAATTCAGTGCTTCTAGCGTGCAAGCTGTACGTGTACTTGTTTCGCTCGTAGCCTCGTACCATCGTTACACAGTTATTATATCTTTATTTCCTCCAATATTGAAGATTACATATAAAGACAAATTGACAAAGGACATACAACATGCAAATATTATACAATAGAGACATGCATATGACAAACAAACCAAACATCGATTAAACACAGTTTGCTTATGACATACTATCATTACAGCACCCTTACTGATTAACCCCCCCCCCCCTAAAAAAAACAAACTTGTCCAAACAGAATGCAAGGATGAAAGGGTAAGCCATATATAATAAGGTTTACAACCCTATAAACATGAAATCACTTACCGAAACGAAACGTAGGAGTTTCTATATGGTCAAGAACAATATAAGTATACAGAGAAATAGTGCAGACATGCATGAAGGTGTGTTAAAATGTATATATTAAAGTTCGCTAATGCATGCGTAAGTGCGTGCGTAAGTGCGTGCATGATTGCATATGAGTGTACAGAATCATGTGAGTGTATGTGGAATTACACATATCAAGGGATATTTACAAGTTTATACAAACATAAACATTAACTTGAACTATATATATAACAGAAAGATTACATAAATCAGTATATCGGTATGTTTTTCTTTTCTTTTTTGTTTTAGCTCAACTGAGCGCTTGTGCTCGGGTGAGCTTTTGTGATCGCCTTTTGTCCGTCGTGCGTCGTCCGTCGTCAACAATTACTTGTGAACACTCTAGAGGCCACAGTTTTGGCCCAATCTTCATGCAACTAAGTCAGGATGTTTGTCTACATGATATCTCGGATGAGTTCGAAATTGGGTCATGTGGGGTCAAAAACTAGGTCACCAGGTCAAATCTTAGAAAAACCTTGTGAACACTCTAGAGGCCACAGTTTTGGCCCAATCTTCATGAAACTTGGTCAGGATGTTTGCCTACATGATACTCGGATGAATTCGAAAATGGGTCATGTGGGGTCAAAAACTAGGTCACCAGGTCAAAATTAAGAAAAACCTTGCGAACACTCTAGAGGCCACAGTTTTAGCCCAATCTTCATGAAAAATGGTCAAGGTGTTTGTCTACATGATATCTCAGATGAGTTTGAAATTGCGTCATGTGGGGTCAAAAACTAGGTCACCAGGTCAAATCTTAGAAAAACCTTGTGAACACTCTACAGGCCACAGTTTTGGCCCAATCTTCATAAAATTTGGTCAGGATGTTTGTCTACATGATATCTTGTATGAGATTGAAATTGGGTCATGTGGGGTCAAAAACTAGGTCACCAGGTCAAAATTAAGAAAAACCTTGCGAACACTCTAGAGGCCACAGTTTTAGCCCAATCTTTCATGAAAATGGTCAGGATGTTTGTCTAATTGATATATTGGATGATTTATAAAAACACTATTGTTCCCTTAGGCAAACAGATAACACTGGGCATCGAATGCCGAGGAGCGTATTTACAGTTGTTTTTTTGTCCAATGAAAGAAATGTTAATAGCACATGACTCCAAAGCAGTTTTGCAATTTGTTCAGCAACTTCAGACGATGCATACCCAGATATGGACATTCAGTAAGAAAATGGTCAGTGAAGCAAGTATCGTGGAGCTCAGCACGGCATCTACGACATAAGCCATCGTACCATGAAAAATATGCTATTAACTTACATATTGTCCTACAATACGTAAGTTGACGTGGATACTTTTGACAATACTGCCAAATCTCGCACGTCTGATACAATGTATATACAGATCGGATACAATCAAATTCTGCTGCACTATATCGAACAGCCCATTCCCCAATTGCTTTTGAGCGAATCTTAAGTTTAACGAGGCGTTTCCAAAAGTATTTATTTGGAAAATTACCATCACTTATAAAAGCATTTAAATAATTTGAAAGTCCGTAATTGAGAAAAATTTCACATATGTCTGGAAAGAAACCTGACATCGCAGGCGGGTTGAGCTTGCTATATGTTAAACGGACAAGTAATATACCTCTGATTGCGTTACTACAATTAAGACGACAAAGTTGACCAAGAAAAATAAGTTTTCTTTGGTCAATAAGGCACTTAAGGGGTAGAACATCATGATGCTATGATTGAATGACGAGTTGTGACAGTTACATATCTTAAATGTATAAAATGAACAACACCTTCTTTATATGATTTATTTATCATTGTATTATTGAAGTTGTTACGGCACGCAACGAACGATAATTCTGCAACGATGTGTAAGCGGGAAAAATTATCAATGGTATAGTATGAATGAAATTGTGTGATGAAAGTAATGTCGTTCATTAAAGTATGTTCGGCCCTCACGGCAAAATGGTATATTACCTTCAAGATCCATTTGAAATGGAAAATCAATAATTTCCGCAACATTATGATTTATTATCTGTTTCCCCTCGCCGTATATCTGAAAGACGGTTATATGCAGTGCGCTTAATTACAATAAAGTTTACTCCGCCGGTTGCGGAGGAGGGGACGCTTTACATTATATCAGAGCGTATAACTTCTCTATCTCCGCTTGCTACGGTTTATTCCAACCAAATTCGTACATTGAGACTTGAAATATAGCTGTGTTACTGGAATCTCCATCAACGCCGAATATATTTCTTGTTACTTTTGTTTCTATACGCACCTGATGTATAAATCATACAAATAATTTTGATACACTGAACACATGTATTATCTCTATAAATTGATTTCAAAACAAAAGTGTAATTACACATTATGAAATAAAATATTCATCTAATCGATGTAAAATACGGGTACCTAATACAAAAAAAGAAATAATATTGTAAATCGAAGGAAAAAATGATGTAACACATCCACTCGTATATGTGTTTAATTACACAAATATGGCTGAGCAAATAAGTGAAAAAATTTTTTCATGCGTACATTTTCTTTTAAAATTTATTTAGCTAATACCTGTACTCATGAAAAACAAACGAATTCGAAAACCTGTTTTTTAATGTAAACGGTGTGAAAACAAAACACTTCATCCAATCGCATATGAGAGAATATCTTAACTGACAAGTTTGACTTCTTCCAAGTCTTCAAAACGCTATGTGAAATTTCAATTTCGGTAGGAATGAAACAATTATCGACGTTATAAAATGAAAATATTAGAGTTGACGGCAAGCGATTAATTTCTTGGCTAGCCTTGCTGCAAATTTGAGAACAAATTAAAACAAAGCCACTGTGAAATTTGAATTATTTGTAAAGCCATCGCAGGGGTTATAACATCACTTGCAGCGAAATATCACTTATTTAGGATACCACTACCATTATTTCGGCAATATTATGTGACTTTTTCGATGCTTAAAATTATGATATGTGATTGCTTGGATTAACATTTGAGAAAGTGAAAAAGTAACATTTCGATAAGAGCTAATATTATGCATTTATAGCCATGGATATTGGCCTAATTTTCAACAGAATATTGTACTGCAGACTTAAATTGAGGTTCAATTTCTTAAGGTTTATGTACGTAATTACTTCTTTTTTTATTTCTCCATCTACTTCTTCTGCGTTCCATCTTCCTGTGGCCGTCTGAGTTGAATGCGGTGATGAACTGCACTATCTTTTTGTAGGTCTTCCACAGTTCCCCAGTTTGGTCTCGATGGATGCATAGGAAAAGCTTTCTGCCGTTGTTTTTTCCAGATTTGGAACGCATTTGCAGAATATGGAAGGGTGTTTGTTCCACAGACCCGCATTTGCATTCGGCTGCCTCGACAAGAGCAAGCTTTCTCCTGTGATTTCTTAAACCACAGTGTCCAGTACGCAGACCAAAGATGGTGGTTTGGCTGTGCTTGTTCAACTTATTTAGGCTGTAATTTTCGGCCTGGGAGCCTCTATTTCTGATCTTCCATATTACCACGAAACTGCTCTTTAGCAGAGTCTTGGTTTCACTATATGATGTTGAAATTTGGAGTTGTGTTGTTGGGTGCCTCATTCGCAAGTGTATCAGCAGCTTTTTTACCATCTATGCCCACATAAGCAGGATTCCACTGGAGTACCTCTCTTTGTTGTGACCGGATCTATGTTTGCTTGCAGCTGCTTCATTGTAGTGTTAGGGAAAAGAAAGAGCATATAGTGCTGATTGTGAGTCTGTAAGGAAGATAATATTTTATTTCTCCTCTTAGACAGTTGGAATGTGGCCAAAAGGAGGGTTTGGCTCTGTAGTTTGAACATCTCTTTTCTACTGGGATGGGCAGTATGAAAGTGGAGCTGTCTGGAGTTTTATGTAAACTCCACTCCTAAAATTTTGAACTGCCTTTTCTGCTGACCCATCCACGAGAGTATGTTTGGACCTAAGAGTGTGGTGGATACTTTTGTCGATCATTTCCAGTGTTACGGAATTTTGCAATTTTCCTCGACCAGCCCAATCTGGGGAGGAAGTCTGTCTTGGAACCCATGCATCTGAAGTGAGCAGTTCTCCCTGTGTGTCTAGGATATTTGTCTTTTCTTTGGAGCTACTTGACATGATTGAGGCTTCGTCCTTTGAGTTTATTCTTAGGTCTGCTTTGGATATTTGTATGGAGTTGTAGGGATGTAGGTCTCTTTGCCGTCTGCTCGCATCAGGGCTTTGTATTTTCACCTTGGATCGAGTGGCTCAAGGCCATCTGTCTTCTCCATTTCGTTCTTTCATTGTAGTAGTCGCCATGGCTGTAATGATAATCCTCATGCCATAGTGTTGGACATTGACCAATTTGGCTTTATTGGTTCTGGATGCAGTCAGTCATGAAGTGGAGGCATATTCTGCGATGGACAGAAATAAATCGGATTACGGGATATAATGCGAAGGTAGGTCGGCGTCTCTACTTGGGGTTCTTGTTTCTCATCCAGTTTCGGGTCGATTCTCTCCTATAATAGGGAAAAGAAGCGTGTTGACTGTTTTTGTTTTTATGAGAGCTAGAGCCCTGTTGTTGGTCCATTCAGCTGAAACAGATTGGTGATTTGCCGAATTTCAATTACTTCGGCTATTCAAGAGAATATACGCGTTCATTATATTGACAGAGCCCTCTTGCAGAGTGGTTGTCCATCATTCAGATTCAGGTCAACAAATATCAGAATATCTCGCTATTCAATAAAGCCAGGAGGTCTGCCATAGATATGAATAAATTTGGTATTGGTCATGGTGCGTTTTGAAAGGATCATACTTGTTCATTGAATAGTATATCTTTTGCTAAGTAAGATCTCTTGCTTTCCAAATGAAATATAGCACGCTTTCTCTACGAAAATCAACTTTGCTTAGGCGAGGTAATAAAAACCACAGGAAGCACTTTTTCTATTTTACTTGACCTTGCTTCTACTAATCTAAAGCAGTCCAACTTTCTCCTTTTAAGCTACTTATCTGCCATATTTATCCTAATATATTGTGACAAATGTAGATATCTGAAGTTCTCTCCCCTTTTTGAAACTGTAATAGTCATTTGCAGTGATCTCCCCTGTTAAAAAGTTGTTTATTTACGGTAACTTAAATTGATATTAGTAAGGATCTTTCAGACCATTTGCGAGGTATGTTTTATATTATTTACTTTGTCCAATCATCACTCGTAGTATTCCCACATTAATATTTCTTGCGTTTTGTTTTTCTTTGCTAAAATTAATTATAAATATACTGAAAATACAGTCATGATTATCAGACGCTCATTGTGGTTATACTTACCTGATTACAAATATCATTTGGACGCTCTACTCACCTGATTGGTCGATAGGGGGCGCCACCTGTTGGTGGGCCTATATAAGCGCGGAAGCGAGAGAAATTGAGTCAGTTGGCTACCGTATGTCAAAAGAGTAAGTTGTAAGGAGAACGGGGACTTAAGGCAAAGTCAATACGCTTCTGAAAACTATTGCAGTGTTCAGAAGACGTTAATATTAGTTCTGGGTCGCTGTCTCCAAACCAACTGAGGGTTGAAACTTAAATTGTGTTTCAAGACTGTCCGGGAGGTTTGGACAGGGTTCTAAACCTATAGTTTAGAGGGTGTTTAGAACCAAGGTTTGGACAGGGTTCGGAGCCAAGGTTCAGAAGGTGTTCCAAACCTAGGGTTTGGGTGTTTAAGGATCCCTTTTTGTTTCTATTAATTGTTTTAAAAGATAATTATTTTGTGATTAATTCTTTGATTCTTTGTAAGGCAGGAAGCCAGTTTATAACCGTTTGCTAATTATTTAAGAATCATTAATTTTACTAGTTAATAGTTGTTTCAAACCTGTTTCAAGTGTGTGAAGTTTTCTAATCATTGGCAAACTGCCCTGAGAAAAATTATATATAGTACTTTCCGCTCGGTACACGCCACAATATAATCCTTATTGAAGTTAATGACTATATACTTCTCTATAATTGTGCAAAACAAAGACAGTTGCATAACTCGGCAAAAATTAACCGAAACCCAAAATACTGAAAATCTGGACATGGGCACTTGATAATAATAATCCTTTGAAGCTTTGGCCAAAATCTGTTTAAAAAATGTTGGAAAATATCAGTAAATTCCACTAAAATATTCACGTTATAATATCTTGATCAAATCGCCAATAAACATTAATTTAAATTTGCTGCAATCCATTTTCTCTAATTGATGTCCAGGCAATAGTGTGAAACTTACTTTCAGTCTGGTCTATCATATCGAATAGGGGGAGACATTTCTATATTTCTGATTAAAACTTAACACACAGATGTTGGTGTAACATGAAACCATCCTCATTATGTGCATAATGTAATCGTCCAATTAGATGTCTCGCTGCCGCAACAGTGTGACGAAACCACGTGGTATATGACATCATTTGAAGCTAAAGCGTAAAGCATATTTTGCATCAATTCAGAGGGAAAAAGTGTTAAAAAGTATATTATTTCTTTATCAATTACACTCATACATTTGAAAAGACAGAAAATAAGGAGAAGCACATAAACAATATTAATATTGTGTCCCGGCTTCAGTGCAAAAAATTTAATTTACACCGGGAACTTCTAAGATGGATAGAATATACATTGTATGAAGACATTTTTCCAGACAATGGATGTCTGTGCTCGCTACGCTCGCTTCGGTCTTCTATTGTTTGTAAAAATGTCTTAATATACTCTGTCCTATACCTAGAAACTTTTTATTCTTTTTTTTTTTTTTTTGCTGGGTCTGGAATTGAAAATAAAGCAGCATAAAATATAGATATAATTAAATTTTAAGAACTGTCGGGAATAAAATTGTCTTTATTAATTTTAAAATATTTGAGAAAAGGTGCGTATAACGTAACAGTTCATCTAGCCACATTGGGATATGATACAATTTTTAATTACAGTTCATTTTAATTACAGTTCAGTAAGGAGCAGTAGTTTCGACACTGTCACATATTGCGCCTTCTCTGCCAATTAAAAGAGCTCAGACAACACAGGTTACTGTGGTACTTCTCTAAATAATTAAGCTTTCCATCGGCAAGAGAGAAAATATATATGATAAAAAATATTGGGACGTCTCTTTAATTAGATTTACATTCCAGTTTGAGCAACACAAGTTCCGACAAGAAGAAAGAATTGCTCTTAAAAGCTGAGACGGCATATAGGTTTTGGCACACTGGTAAATGACAACACAACTTCATGTAATGATGTCAAAATTTCAAAAACTGAGAAACACGCTGCTGTACAATGTATTCTAAAATATTTTAAAAAGGAGATGAGAACGGTTTTGGCGATTGTAAAACACACTGGTAATGCAGCAGTCCTTAATGATTTACCATCATTTTGGGATAAGCAATCTCGCTATCTCTTGGGCGGTATATGTGTTCCTAGTCGACCAGAAACGAAGTTTGAAATGATTGATCAAAGATTGAAATACGAGGGATGTTCAAATTGAAATGCAACTCGGGTTATATTATGTAACTACGCACGCTTTTCACAAAAAAACCTACTTGGATCGCCTAGGGGCATCAATTATCTCTCGGTCGATACCAGTTTTGTGTAAATCTGTCCTCTCTAGCCTCGGCTACACAACGAGAAACATTGCATACTCGTACATACTAATAATAGAATGGTTGGTAAAAAATCTGCGTTCGCCGCCCAAATACGGGCCTACACCAAAAACCGCTGTTTTCTTGGTATAGGTTCAAAAGAGATATTTCATGAAATATGCTCAATTTATGGACCTGGTGAGCTGTCCTATGCATCGGTTACTAGGTGGTGCAAGAAATTTGCAAGTGGAATAACGTCCTTGCAAGATGCACCATGTGGCCATCGCAGAAAGACAGCAACCAGTCCCAAAATGGTAGAAAGTCAGAGAAATTGTATTGACAAATGCAAGATTCACTGTTAGGGAAGTAGCCCGAAAGGTAGGCATCTCAATAGGGACAGTTCATTCAATTCTAAGGAAGCACATTAAAATGAATAAGATAACTGCGCGTGGATACCCCATTTGCTCACAGAGGAGCAGAAGCGCCTCCGCGTGAAAATGGCAAAATCTTTGCTGAAAATGTACCCAAAATACAATAATCGCTTGTTTGCCAATATCGTCACAGGCGACGAGACATAGGTACATTTCTATGAGCCAAAACGAAAACATGAAAACAAGACATGGGCTACAAAAGACATGAAAAGGCCATGTATAGCCATACGCACAATGAGCGTCAGAAAGGTTATGTATGCAGTTTTCTTCACAAATCAAGGGCCTGCTATACAAATTGCTGTTCCGAAAGGTAAATCGGTCAATAGTAAGTTCTACAGAGGGGCTGTTCTAAAAAAGTTGAAGAAATATTTCAATAGACGCAGGCCAGAGGCAGGTTTGTCGGGGGTCAGGTTGCTGCATGACAACGCGTCTAGCCACAAAGCGGCTATTGTATGCGATTTTTTAAGGCAGGAAAAGGTTGTAGAGCTTCCGCACCCGCCGTATTCCCCAGACATTGCCCCCCTGTGACTACTTCCTGTTCCCGAGGCTCAAAAAGTACCTCACTGGACGAAAATACAAAACACGAAAAGATCTTGGTTCAGCCATCTTCCAGTGTCTCAAGGGTATACCCAGAAACGACTATGAAACTGCCTTTTAAAAATTAGATCAAAAGGTTGAAACTGTGCATAGCTGACGGAGGTGAATACTTTGAAGGAATCCGATAGTTGGTTCGTGAAAATTAACAAATCCTTTCTAGATATGCTAGGAAATGCATTTCAATTTGAACATCCCTCGTACATGTGTACTAATTTAAATACCGTTTGTGATCACTTAATTTCTTTTTTTTTTTGGCCGAATTTTCAACTACCTTGGGATACTACTTTTGGCATCGATATATCAAGGTTACAGTGTGTTATCCCTGCTTTAAACTACCCGAATTTGGCTCAGCCTGATAAACGTCCAGCTAACAGCATTTCAGTAATTTGGAGAATGTCTTCTTTAGGTAAATATAGTGCTGCCACACAGCAGTATCATGTCGTAGACAAACCAGTCCTGGAACTCTCCTTATTTGTTGAGCAAATAAGCTATACCAAGACTATCTTTACGACTTAGGTATGCTGCGGCCGAGGAACCCACAACCTCCCGATTCCAAGAGGGACGCTCTCGACCGACTGCCCGCTTCACAAGAATAGGACGGAGTAATCAAATGTTGACTGGTTCACAAACACATTCAGGAAGCAAATACAACGTCATCAGAAATGTACCACAAACGTTTCATTCATTTGCTAGCATGTATTGTTATTTGTTTTATTTTGTACTGTAATTTCGAGTGTACTTGCATAGGAAGTCAGTGTCATACAATTTGTTAAAAAATGGGCTTTCATTTAGAAAATCTTGAAGCATACGATTTGATTGGAACAGTCCTCATATCTCATACATATATAATTTGATTTAGCGCACAAATCAGATCATCACTCAAAGCAAAACTCTTTTAGGAATAATCATTTACCTATGTTTATTACATACCGCTCTCAGTATAATTAAGTAAATTACGCGGTTGGAAACTTATGTTACAGTCTAAGGTCCAAATGTAGACACAGGATATGTAATTGTATCGCAATAAACAAATTGATGGCGTTCCTTTGTTAATTAGCCGCCCTTTTACTCGGTTGTTCCGAACAATCGATTAATTACACTTAAGCTTTAGTCATTAGTATTTGCCACTCTGGCATAATTAAACGTTAGAAAGAAAAAAATAAGTCAACCGTCTGAAGGCCTCAATTTTCAAGGGATCAAAAATGCTTTAGCAGTTGTGGTAGAGGACCATGGGTTATTATTAGTGCAAAAGAGATTTTATTCTGAACATTAGTTTTAATGAGAAAAAAAATTGAAATTACCTAAATTAGGATACAATCTTTAACAATTATGGTACAGGGACATGGGTGACCATTTGTACCTAATTAAATTTAATGCAGATCAGTAGTTTAGGAGTAAATGACAACAATATTGTAGGAGGAGTTAGACACACAAGATATGTCCCCTATATATTCTTTGAAGGGAAACAATTCAAAGTGACATAACTCCTGTAATAGTTGATGAATCATAATGAAAATTGCAGGTGCACAAGTTCCCATAGTAGGAAGGATTACTGTGAGGTTTCATCAAAATTGGCAAAAGGCTGGAGAAGAAGCGTACACAAAATTGTGTCTATAGACGGACGGACAGACAACCTTATTACAGTGTACCCCACCCCCTCCCCAAACTTCGTTGTGTGTGTGGGGGGGTGGGGGGGGGGGGTAGAATGATGATTTCCTTGACGAATTTCACAAATCGTTAAACAGTTGCTTGTTTCAGTATAGCGCTACGTAATAATATACTAGAAGTGACAGTATTAGCATGATACCGGTAAAAGTATTCACGTTCCAGCAGTTAATCTGTTTAATCTAGCGGGAAATCTTAGTGAGAATTATTTACCTATATTTGTCTAGTCTATTTTTCAACTCCCGGGAAAAAGAGAAATATCGGACATAAAGGAAATTTGTAACATTTCCTTCCAAAACAGAATTAAGTATAACATTCCTGACGAATACCACATACTAAAGACGACAAATTCCTGCATCCATCTATTTTTCATTTTCTTAGAACTAATAAATGCGATGTTAATGATGATGATGATTATGGTGATGATATTTTATCTCCTTAAGTATGTTTTTCTATATTATATGAAATGATAAAACTTCAATCTTGAAAGTTACTGTTCGGAATCAGATTATGGGGAGAGGTTCAAATCCCCTTAGTTCACACATATTGACACTATTATACAAGCAAATTCGTTGAATTGTCACCGTAACTAGTCAAATGAGGCAAATTACATGAAAAGATGGAAAAGATGGCATTGAATCGTTCACCTGAGAAATATTGCTTTTATTTACATAGTCATACCGAATACATAATCCGCGCAAAAGTACCGCAAGATAACAATTCCAAACAATAATGTACCTGTGGTCAAATTGTTCATGATCATAATTATAAAATCAAGTGACCCCTGGGTTGGGACCAGTTATGACGCCAGGGCCACAATTTGAAAACTTGGTTCAGGCCATCTAGGCCATGTTACATGCCAAATATCTAATAAATAAATATCTTGCGGATCTTTTGATGTTTACCTATATAATTGGCCCTATATAAGTCTACGTAAATTTAAATTCAAGTGACCCCTGGTGCGGGGCCAATTTTGACCCCAGAACCATGATGTGAACAACTTGGTAGATGTCCACTCGGCCATGTTATACACCAAATAATAATAATTATTAAGAAAAAGACAAACTCCAGGCTTTGTGGTAATGAGAAGATTTTTTCTAGTTTTTCCCCCTTTTTAGTCTATGTAAAACAAGTAACTGGTGTTGCACGCAACACATGAGTCTCCTACCGATGAGGTGCATATTTTTTTCGTTACCATAGCAACCGGAATGTTGGTCTGAAAAAAACAAACAATAAAGTAATGTGCAGAATCTCCATACTGCCATCTATTCACATACCAAGTTTCATAATATTATCTCAAACGGTTTTTAAAGTTAACGCGGGATCCAGATTTCTGGACATCCAGACGGACAGACAGAAGGCAATCCTATAGTCCCCTCCTGTGTAAAAACAGATTGGGTCAAAAAATTGTACAGGGTTACCCAATGAACACCTATTCAAAAAACTAAAATTTGGCCTGCAGTTTTAGAGAACAGGTCTCTACATAAATTGGCCCAGGCCTTGGTGACCATGTTTATTTACGGAATAGAATAATTTTAGCAATCTTGGTAGTGTGTTACACAAGAAACATCTGTACTTAAATATTTTGAAATCTGGCCAGTAGTTCAGAAAAAAGATGATTTTTAAAGTTTTCATTTTTATTTCGTTGTCATGGCAACAAGTTTTACATGGATCAAGTTTATTTTGGCAACTTTTGTGAAAGTTCACTCTATGATCATCCTGCCAAGTTTAATCAAATTCTGTTCAATGGTTTCAAAGGAGATGCTGTTTAAAGTTTCCACTGTATACATATAAGGCAAATTAGCCTCGCCCCTGACGGCCTTGTTTTTTCACAGATCGGAATAATTTTAGCAATAATGGTAGAGGGTTACCAAAGGAACATCTGTACTAATATATTTTGAAATCCAAGAAAAACAAACAGACGCGCAGAAACTCCATACCGCCATCTATTCATATTCCAAATTTCATAATATTATCTTATCTTAAACGTTTTTTTTTAAGTTATCGCGGGATCCAGATTTCCGGACATCCGGACGGACAGAGAGACGGAGGGAAAAACCTATTGTCCCCTCTGGTGTAAACAGCGGTAGGAGACTAATAAAGTGACCCCTATGACGGGGCTAATTTTGACCACAGGGACATGATGTGAACAAAATAGGCCATGTTTAATACCAAATTTCTAAACTCGAGGCCAAGTGGTTTCTGACAAAAAGATATTTCTAAACGGCGTCCGTGGTCGAGAGGGTAAAGTCGCTGAACATCCGAGGTCAGCACTCACGCGTGGGTTCGATCCCGCAGGGTATTCAATTTCTGTGAGGAGCCTTCCAGTGCTTGCGGAGTACGTTTTGACCACAGGGACATGATGTGACAAAATAGGCATGTTTAATACCAAATTTCTAACTCGAGGCAAGTGGTTTACTGACAAAAATATTTCTAAACGGCCTCCGTGTCGAGAGGGAAATGTCGCTGACTTTAACACTCACTCAGGCACTCATCGGTGGTTTCGAACCGGCAGGTCATCTGAATTTCTGTGAGGAAGCCTTCCACTGCTTGCGGTAGGTCGGTGGTTCTAGCCGGATGCTCGTGCATTCGGGTCTTCCTCCACCTGTAATTGCTGGACGTCGCTATATGACTGAAATATACTGTCGAAGCGACGGTAAACTCAAAATAGTCTAGCTTGACAGAGGCCAATAAGGATCAATCCTGTGAAATTTAGTTTAGGAGGAGATGTTGTTTAAAAGAAATTGTTGACAATGGACGCACGGACAGAGGACGGACGCCGGACACATGCCCACCCTAACAACAACAACAACAACAACAACAACAACAACAACAACAAACAACAACAACAACAACAACAACAACAACAGAGCGCTGTTATCGTAAAACACGCCCGTCCTGCAATTTTATCTATTCAAGCATCGTAACTCGAGATACTGTCAATACACATTGTGACAATGTTTGGTAGGTAAGATCAGTACACATTTGTCAGTGTTAAAGAGCAGACACTCTTTTCAACAATTTAAGGGTCGTAACTATAAAGTGTTAGAGCCATTTTTGGCTGTTATCGACCTAAGATGAGATAGTGTGCTCATACAAATTGTGACCATATCTGGACAAGATTGGTGAGAAAGAGGGCAAGCAATTTTCCATCAATTCAAGGGACGTAAATTTTGATGATCAGGAATATTCTGGCTGGTTATCGAACTTGGTCGAGATATGTACCTATTCAAATTGTGAAAAAAAAAACAAAAAAACAAAAAAAAACAAGTACACTGTAAACAAAATCATTTGTTCTAATCAATTTGTCAAAAGGATCGAATCTATGAATCTATGTTTCTAACATTTGGAAAATTGTGTAAATTTCTTCAGAGTTAAAATTAGATTTATGATCTTCATCGGCAAGAGTTGCCTCTGTATAAGAACCACCAGCGGAAAACACAACACCAATGTTTAAATCCAAAGCCTTCCCCATTCAATGTGAACGACAGAATACCGCCTTTTTTGAAAACAAATATTTAATTTTCTTTATATTAATTTTAAGTTTCCACCTACGACAATAATGATTTATGCAGAAATATATGTAAAAAGGTGGTGTTTCTTTCTCTCCCTCGTTAATGTTGATGAAGTCTTTGCTTTCTAACAAATAAACTCGGCAAAAGTTTGTTATACTGTTCGGTAAAAACGCTACTTTCGTAAACGCCCACTTCTGGGAAATCCGACATCCACAGAAATTTCTATAAACAGGTTGTATAAATACCAATATAGGTTCAATACCGTTCGTAACGTCATTACCTGTAGTGTAGCCCTTCCCTCATTATATAAAATCATGGAATGTTGCATTGAGTGACCATATGTCCAGTGATGGGTATTGATAGCCGTAATACACATAGATAGATAAAATAGAATTCTTAATCAATTACCATGAACGAGCTACTTTAAAGTACTTAAACCCTTTTGCAAACCCTCTGCCGAATGAGAAATGACAACAATGTCACCAGCGTAAAGTAGAATAAACATATTTGCCGTATGCAAATCAATGCCATTGAACAATTTAATTCTAGATGATCTTCAATGTCATTAATAAACAGAGAAAGAAAAGGAAGAGAGACCAAACATTCATGACTTAATTTGTTTAATCGAACACGTGATTTAAAACTAGAATACACACTTTTCAAATTTGCCATCATTTTAGAAAGAACATCCAGTCTGTGTTTGTGTGTGTGCACTTAAGTAAAAGTACACATGTATTTAAAATGAGGTCATGAACACATCATGATTTAATAAACCACTCATTATTCAGCTATGTTTCTAAAACAACTAATTAATAAAAGGGCTTGTGTGTCCATGTACGTCAGCACAAGTCTTTACTTGTGATTGCAAGGCGATTTTGTAAGTAGGTCAAGATACGTACTTGAGTCACTTACCGAACCCAATATTAAATACGTAAACAAGCATCCGAATTCATACATAAAACATCCTAGCTTGACGAACGTCGTCTGCTCAAAATATTGAGACTATTAAGAACCCCTTTTCTATTACGGATACTTGCTAAAGGTAACGTTTTATTTAATCACTTTTTCTACAATACAATGATACAATCATATCTTAATCATGTTAATTGTTCTATTTAAGAAAATCATTAAGTCAGAGACATTTACGTTTAAATACATAACCTTTTTGCTAATTACATGTTTAACGATGTTGATTTGAAATTAGTTTTTTAGGTGTAATATTAATTTTGGTGTCATATTAATTATGTTTCAAAATTAGATCTACAACTGTAAACTCTCTCTAATACGAGTCGGCTTACTTAATCAATCGGTTTTGTAATGAATCATATTTATATTTGTCAGTTGGTGTTTTTATTTAGTGTGTGTGTTAATTCTACTTTAACTGAGCGACATACTTATGAGTTTGTTATATAATTCAAATTTCATCATCAATCATTTAGATAAATTACTATGTGACGAACTTACATTCCTTTGCATAACGACAATTTCGCAAGGACGAAAGCAAGTTCAAAACACGAACTGAAAACAACGCTATATTAAGTTTATAATGTATCGAAAATAAAGGGTGCATTACTGAGATTGTTCCTGATTAAAAGAGGCCCAGGTATATTCACCATCATATTTGAAAATCTGAGCCATCGGATCGGCTTCACTGGGCAAACACTAACTCAAAGTGAACTAGAAGTGAGGGTGATGATTTGGCTTTTTTCATAAGCCATTTTAGGTCCCATCATGGGTTTGAAGACGCGCATAAAAATGTCACACACATTTATACGTAATTGTTAACACATGTGCAAAATCTGAGCTTGATCGTTTAAGTAGTTCGCATCTCAAGATTTTGAAGTCAATTAAGGGGCCATAACTCTGTATTTTTTATGATGACGCACATATGAATAACGTCTTGTACATCTAAACGTCTGCAAAATTTGAGCTACATCGGTGACGTAATGAAATAGTTCGCATTACAAGATTTTAAGTCAGTTCAGGGGCCATAACTTTGTCATTTTTTGGATGAGCGCATATAAATAATGTCTTACACATCTACATGTCATTATTATTATTACATATGCAATATATGAATTGAATCGGTGGAGTAATGTAAAGTACTTCGCATCACAAGATTTTTTTAAGTCAATTCAGGAGCCAAGTCTCTGTCATTCTTTGGATAATGTGGATAAAATTATATCATGCACTCTTCACGTCATCATAAAGGTATACGCATATCTTAAACGTCCAAGTAATGTAGAGGTAGTTCGCAACACAATTATTTTGCCACGGACGGACGAATATCACGACAAACAAACGAACAAACCAATAGATTGATCTTTCTTTGTTGTGTTTACCGTCCCACCGTCAGTATTTCTGTCATTTGAGAGACAGCCATAGTGTTGCCACACTGTAGTATCACGCATGGCACGACACCCAGACACATTATCCTTACATCGGGCCAACCAGTCTTAGAACTAACTCTTATATACTGAGAGCCAAGCAAGTGAGCTATACCATTACCATTATCTATATACATCCTTTCAAACTATGTTTACGGATGTGTAATTAAGTACAATAAATACGAAATGACCAAAGTGGTTAGAAAATCATTAATGTATACCACTTTTTGATAATGTTCAGCTATATCATTCCCCCTAATGGTTGTCGGGAGATTTTTGGTTGAAAGCAAGGTTCGTCAAACCGATATGCATATCAATTTTGATGCGGTTTGATGTCTTTTAATTGTGCATAGGAACCGTGACTGATAAAGGTATTTCGCTGTTGCAGGTTTTGTTCACGATGAGGCAGTTCAGTATCGTGCTTGTCCTAGTCGCCCTCCTGCTTCTGACCTCGCTGCAGGACAGTGAGGCGTGGCGCCGTCCTCGCAGGCGCTGTTGTAGTAGATTAAGTTGTGCATCAAACGAGAGATGTCGAAGCTTTGGTCGATCACGCTGTCGGTGTGTTCCAAAGCTGGGTGGCATTATGGCGACTGCGCATATTCGTGGTAATCTTGATCGAACACATGTGTAGTGAAAATCTGATGAGCATATATTTATACTGGATCAACTCGAACACGGTGAAGCTTCGATAAAACTCTGATAAACTTTGACCTGGATGAAGCTTACAAATATGAACCGGACCTCGATAAAGTCGACCCCGCATGCATGGAGATGACTAAACTGAACCTTGCCCGGATATAACATAGATGCTTTTCAAGTCTGAAAGGACACAATCGGATTAAAGCAATAGGGAAACATCATGACTTTCTGTAGTGTATATGTTTATACAGATGAATCTGTATGGTGCATGCACGATAATCCTATTTAATATTGGTCTAGTTTAGCAGTATTGTATATGAAGATACGTATAAGAAAAATACAACGCAATATTACACTATTCTTCTTGCCATTAAAAGTGCAAAAATGGTTTATTGTTGTACTCAATAAAAGCAGAGAGTAGAAAAGATTTGTTTGCACGGGTTCAACACTCCACCATGGTAAATCAGTCATTTTTGAGACTTTTCGTCACGAGGCCAATATGTTTGTTTTGTTAGGTTTAACTTCCCGTTGACACTAATATTTCTGTCATTTAGAGACTACCTCTACTTGAGACAGATATAGAGTGGCATGGTACCACACCCAGTCACATTATCCTGACACCGGGCCAACCAGTCCTGCAATTACCCTTTTATGCTGAGCGCCAAGCAAGTCAGCTTCTTTATCGCGGCCAGATGGAGCCGATATAAGTGCTGCCTTAAGGTAGAGGAACCCTAATGGTCTCGGCAAATGTCGACAAAGATCGCCCAACTTCCGATATTCTTCGGCATAACACGCCATGATTCGGAATGTGATTTTTTTTTCATTAAAAAGTTTCATTCATCGTATCTTATATCATTGTTAATAAAATGTAACAATTTTGATTGCTATCACCTATTTAAATGCAAAAATACAGTTCCTTTTTCAAAATAGAGAAGAAAAACACCTCCCCGAATTATCTTCCGTTGACGTCATTTTGTCTAGATTTGTCAAAATGCGTAATTGTGATAATTGAGAGTATTTTGAAAAGTTCTCCATAAAAAAATCAAATTTTAAAAAGCAAATGGTATCTTAATCAAACATAACTACAGTAACATAAATTCGTGTATTGGAAATTCGTGTAAAGCGAAATATTGTAACAGTGATTCTTTCGTACTAAGATTGCACGTACTTAGGCAAATAGTTTTTGTCATTATCTGTTCATTATTTCACTTTACAATGATATTACATTAAACATTCGATAGAAAAAGACACTTAACAGGATAATTATAATTATTATTTCAAGTTGTGCTCACTTGTACCTGAAAAGAACTTAGGTAGCAGTCAAAACGTAATATTCTGTGTTATTACTGAACTTAAAAAATAGTGGGTCAGGTAATGTATACTGTTATTACTTGATATTTTTATGGATAACCTATATAAAATTGTGCAATTTTATGTTTGATATAGAATATGAATATTTTTAACAGCTTGTTCTGAGAAATTTGCATAGAAAAATACGTTCTTTACCACGAAGTGTAATGTTGCTATTTTATAAATGGGGGAAAATATCAAACTTTAATATGAAAACTTCCTACATAAATTCATTAATATACTTTTTTCAAGTTTTCTATTATGTTTTTAATATGTTTTCCATTTGATATATGCCTTAGGTATAAGATAAAGTGAGAACTGCGAGAGACTTGTTAAAGATCTCATTAAAACACACATGGAGCTTGATGCAGAAAGTATGGGGTTCGACAGAGCCCATCGACTGGGAAATAATAAAGCAAAGAAACCTAGGGCAATCGTAGTTAAATTTTCCTCGTACAAAGACCGAGAGACAGTCCGGATGAAATCGTACGACGATGGCGTCAAAAAGAAGATGAGCGATGACAAGTTCGGAGTCGGGATACAGCGGCCACAGCAGACGAGAGAGGCGAGACAGAAGGACACTACAGTCAGACAGATCGGAAACAAACTGTATATAAACAACAGTCTTCATAAAGTGTATATGAACGGTAAGGTGATGGATCCACCAGACTACATGCAGCAAAGTGGACATTAGGGGGGTCGTGTGGGGCAGCTACAGATACTGTCATGGAATGTGAACGGACTAAGTAAAAAACTCTCTGATCCAGATTTTTTAGACATTATTAATAAATATGATATCATATTATTACAAGAGACATGGATTTCTGATAGGTCAAATATAAACCTTGATATTAATGGGTATAAAAGTGAACACATATTTGGTAACAAAAGTATTAATACTAATAAAGGAAGATACAGGGGGGGGGGGGGGGGGGGGGTTGTCATTATATTATAATATTAAATCTTTAAATGATGACTTTATATATGTAATGCATATATTTTGCCACATTTATCAAGAGTAATTAATCAAAATCATTTTGATTTTTTAGAAGAGATTGAATCAAATATAGAGCATTATAAGACATTAGGACAAATCATGATCACTGGTGAAATGAATGCCAGAACATCTACAATAAATGACCAATTGAATTTTGATCAATACCTAGATGCAGACGACAGCGAACTGTCAAACGATGTTTACATTTTACCACGTGCAAATCAAGATCACGTGATAGACACCCGGGGCCGTAGACTAACCGAGATGTGTAAATCTACAGCCATGTGGATATGCAACGGTAGATTACACTCTGATAATAATATTGGGGGATACACATTTCATTCTCATAATGGGTCGAGCACTGTAGATTATGTTTTATTAGAGAAAAATAATCTTAAATTAATTTCAGAATTTAAAATTTTAAATCCATCAGAATTTTCAGATCATAATGGAATACATATAAACTTATCATTAAAAGAAACAATAGGGGCAAGCACGGAGCAAAAAAAGTCTAAGTATACGAGCAAGCTAAAATATTACGAACGGCGAACACAAGAGTTTTAAACATTACTTAGAAGCAAACAACAGGAAATAGAGAAACTGACAAATAATCTAAAACAATGCGAAACACACACAAAAGTTGAAACGATAATAAATCATTTTATAGTTTTCATGCAAGAAAATACAAATAACACTTTGGCTGAAAAGCAGGTATATAAAAACGATCAGATAAAGTCAAATAATAACCAGTGGTTTAATGACGAGTGTAGGAATGCGCGTAAGGTATTCAATATAGCTAGAAATAAATACACAAGAAGTAAAACTGATGAGCACAGAAGTGAGTTTATAAATGCAAAAAATACATTTAACAAAACGAAACGAAAAGCAAAATCTATATACAAACAAAATCAAAAAAGCAAACTCACAAAATTAGCTAAAAGCAAACCAAAGCAATTTTGGAAAGAAATAAAAAAGCAATATAAAAAACAAAATGATGCATCGGACAATATTGAATTAAATGAATTATTCAGACATTTTAAGGAGTTGTTTGGCATAGATGCTGACTCCTCTATGGAGAGAGAACACGAGATGGGGAGTAATCATAATACATTCAATAATACTTGTGCTTATTTAGACCAGGAATTTACGTACGAAGAGATTAAGGAAGCGGTATTTTCTCAAAGAAATAACAAAAGTAGCGGAACACAAAAGCGTATAGCTTCTCATTCAAATTATGCACTTCATAATTTATTTACAATTTTTAATCAACTTGAATTAAATGTCTCTGAAAAATGTAAATTATTTGATAGTTTAGTTGGTTCTGTTTTAAATTATAGCGCACAGGTTTGGGGATTCCACAATTCCAATGACATAGAAAAAATTCACTGTAAATTTTTAAGAAAAGTATTAAACGTTAGGAAATCTACAAATTTAGATGGTCTCTATGGGGAACTGTGACGTTATCCTTTAAAGATTACGCGACAATTCATCATAATATCATATTGGATAAAGATATTAAAATCAAATAATCCATTAATAACAAATATTTATAATATGCTGATGACAGATGCTGAAATTCAAAACTCTTATGATGGACAAAACTGGGCATTCAATGTTAAAGAGTTACTTAATACTATAGGGTTACAAAATATTTGGATTAACCAGTTAACTAGATATTTATAAGCAATCTTGGTATGCATCAATAAATAATTCCAATAGATTAGTGTCATATAGTTTATACAAAAACAACTTTGAAGTAGAATCATATTTAGAACGTATCAATGTTAAAAAGTATAGAAGAGCATTTACAAAATTAAGACTCTCGTCACATGATCTAGCTGTGGAGACAGGCCGGCATGAAAATATCTTACATGAAAATAGAATATGTTCAAAATGTAATATGAGAATGATAGAAAATGAGTATCACTTTTTACTAATCTGCCCAAAATATAGGGAACTGAGAAACAGATATTTAAGTAGTTATTACCGGAGTTTTCCAAATATACACAAATTTATCAGTATTATGTCTTCAAAATCTTCAACTATTATTAATCAAGTGGCAAAATATGTATACTATGCGTTCAGATTAAGAAATAATGAATAATAATAGTAGAAAATAATTATTGCTTTTTTTAATCATTATATTGCAATATATATTTTTTTTCTGAATTCTTTAAATGTACACTATATATCATTTCTCTCAGACAATGCTAGGAATTATAAAATAATCCCTATTATATTATTGTAAAGGTTTGTAGTACTGATTACCATGACATAAAGTCAAACACATAGACTTCCTCTTGAAAACAGTGTAATGTTAAAATACATGTTTGTTCAGTTACATGTTTATATATGACTTTACTGGCTATAAACATGTTGTATGTTTAATGCTGAATAAAGATATTGTATTGTAAAAAAAAAGAAAAGATAAACCAATTCATGAGAAAAAAAAATTGGAATTTGATGATTTTATAGCAGTATTTCTACGTATACCCCACACAATTTGCGAAAGAATTTCAATACAGAGTTACATAGACTAAAAATCATTAATATTTTACAATCTGTGGTTAGAAATTTCCTATATCGCACAAAACGCTTTCTTTAAATGTACAGAATAGAAACAAGAGGGCCAAGATGGCCCTTAATCGCTCACCTGATGCTAGAGTGCAAACAAATTGAAATCTGGCTATTTTGTAGTGGAAGGGGAATAACTCCTAACTTAACTAGCCAATATCAAGTATAATTGAACCTGATTGCAAGATTATGGTCATAAACATTGTCTTAAAGTTTAAAAATGATTGTTTAAAAAAAATGATGATGGTAGAGACTAAACAAAGTGAAATCTTGCATTTTTATATGTTAAAAGGGGCATAACTCCTGACCTAATCAACCGATCTCAGCCATATTCGAACTCAATCGAGACATTATGTTCATAAACATTGTCTTACAGTTTGAAGATGATTGCTCAAAAGATGAAGATGCTAGAGTGTAAACAAAGTGAAATCTGGCACTTTTTGAGTATTAAAAGGGGCATAATTCCTTACCTAATTGACCGATCTCAGCCATAATGGAACTCAATCGAGACATTATAGTCATAAATATTGTCATAAGGTTTGAATTTTAAAAAAAAAATATTTTGGTCATAAACATTGTCTTGAAGATTGAAGATGATTTTTCAAAAGATGAAGATGCTAGGCGTAAACAAAGAGAAATCTTAACTCCTGACCTAATTGACCATCTCAACCATATTCGAACTCAATTGTGACATTATAGTCATAAACATTGCCATAAAGTTTGAAGATGATTGCTTAAAAGATGAAGATGCTAGAGTGTAAACAAAGTGAAATCTGGCACTTTTTGAGTATTAAAAGGGGCATAACTCCTGACCTAGTTGACCGATCTCAACCATAATCGAACTCAATCTAGACATTATAGTCATAAACATTGTCATAAGGTTTGAAGATGATTGCTCAAAAGATAAAGATGCTTGAGTGTAAACAAAGTGAAATTGGGCATTTTTTATATTAAAAGGGGCATAACTCCTGACCTAATTGACCGATCTCAGCCATATTCGAACTCAATCGAGACATTATGGTCATAAAAATTGTCCTAAAGTTTGAAGATGATTGCTTAAGAAATGAAGGTGATAGCTCACCCTTTGCTCAGGTGAGCTAAAAACCTCTAACGAATTCATGCATTAGGGTGCCACTACCTTAATTCAATGTCACGTTGAACATACATAAGTGACATAGTGACCTTAAAACGCAACCAGTCACTTTAATAGTCACTCAGCCCCTCACCACGTGAGTTCGAATCCTGGCAGGGTCATTCGGATTTTCATGTGAGGAAGCCTTCCAGCTAGCTTGCGATAGGTCGGTGGTTCTACCCGGATGCCTCCGTGCATTCGGAGTCTTCCTCCACCTGTAATTAGCTGGACGTCGCTATATGACTGAAATACTGTCGAAACGACGGTAAACTCAAATAGTCAAGTCCACAACCAGTCACATTATCCTGACACTGGGCACTACTCCATGTAACCAGCGCCAGGCAGGTCGGTCCATTTTAAGGACTTTGGTATGCCACAAAAACAGACGAAAAAGATAAAAAAAAGGAGTCGTTAAAATTATAAATGTTTCTCAGTCATTAAACTTACAATTCGTCAGTAAACCATATTCATGCATATACAATGATAATACTTTAATTGCATGTGGTTAGTATATATGAAGGCACCGGCATTTGACATGTGGTTAATATAGTACGTTCATGCATTGAACTCTTCATTTCATAGCTTCTCTCTCTAACAATGACATATTGCAGTGTGCTCGTGCATCTATTTAACATTCTGCGTCCCCTTCTGGGTAGTAACATAAATAATCATACAGTGGAATTGTGACCACTGCACATAGGCACCCTTCAGATGTACATGAAGTGTTTCCTAACATTCAGGAAAACCATCAAGAGTTCGTGAAAACTTGTTTGTAATCGCTAAAAAGCAACACAAATACATGTATTTTTAAGGAAAGACTGAACATCTGACATCTTAAGGGCCCATGTGTAGGGCACGATTTTCCGCTGCGCAAGCCCTATATATACCCTTCTCCTCCGAATGTAAAAATGCTGCTTGAGAATGTAAAAATGCTGCTTGAGAGCTTAAACTGATATTTTCTGTCATCACGTAAAGCAGCCATGCATATCATACTTACTTATGGCTGAATGATATATATACATACATTTGCGCAACTTACGCAAGTCATTCGGCACTTTTAGATGAAATATCATACCTACACGAGGAAATTAACGAATATACAAAAACATGGACATTATTTAAGACCATATGAATGTTAACCCTTATCCACCAAATCAACCGTTGATAATTGTCTGAAAAAGTATACCGTTTCCCATCATGTTTAAGAAATAACCAATCTATTTGTGTTATGTTGTTTTTTAATGTTACTAGATACAAACAACTAGGACTCCGCGAGTCGGATGTGTCGCCTGACGATGAATTATCTGTTGACAGTAAAGATGCCAGTTTGTCACTTTCTTTTAAGGATGGGTTGTTTATGCACAATGATGTTGCCATCAAACAGAGAAAGCCTTATAAAGATCAAATAAAAAAAATGTAAGGACTATTTTAACTTAAACATATTAACAAGTATAATAAAATATAATTACTTGTTTGTTGTTTAACCCTTTTAACATAATACCAAGTCTCAAGTCATTCAAACTTATGGTGAAAAAGTTATGTTCCGGACAAGCAGATGGGGACGCCGCCTGACTCTAGTCAGGCGACACATTTCGCTTCTAATCCGACCCTTATGCAGAACACCCATACCAAGAAGAATTAAACTTTGTTTCAGTTTCATAATTTGTACAGGTATGTATTGGATAAATAGTGCTGAGTTTATTAACAGGAACCTGGTATTTTGAAAATCGAAAATATCAAAACTACGAGATAAAAAATGTGTTTAAAATTTGGCAAGATCAATAATTCTCCCGACCATGTAAATTCCAGCGATGATATGAATTAGGCACGCAAAGCAGAACAATGGCAATACTAGTCTTTATAATGGGTTGGACAGGGTAACAATTAATTACATATTTCAAGTCTTTATAATGGGTTGGGCAGGGTAACAATTAATTACATATTTTAAGTCTTTATAATGGGTTGGGTAGGGTAACAATTAATTACATATTTCAAGTCTTTATAATGGGTTGGGCAGGGTAACAATTAATTACATATTTCAAATATTTTGCGTTGAAACAGTTCATATGTCGAATGCTATTATTTGTTTTAAAACAATAATATAAATAGCAAAATGGTCTTCGTAAAGGGGATAGCGTTTTCTTATTCCTAAAAAAGGAGATCTTTTCATGTACGAGCACTAGATCAAAGATATTACCAGAAGTCCAAAACTGACATTTTTATATACATTCTTTTATTTTTTTTTTTTATGTGTTGTTTAAATTCTTTTCTGATATATTTTAATCCCATAAATTACTCTTTATCTATATAATTAGCCACTAACATGCAAATTGAGAATAAAGAAGTTCATCGGTCATGTCACTCTAAATTATGAATTTCGTCATTTTTGCAACAATATTATTTTATCATTGATAAATATAATGTACATCGTGTAATGCATCGTCGGATACCCATATTCAATTCGTTCTATTACTTTCCAGTCAAAATGAGGTTTACATTTTGGATGCTCTCCATGTGGTGGAAAAAACACAGTGGTTGTGGGGTAACAGAATATAGGATATTAAAGTTTGGATTGATGAACGCCAGGCAGGACAAGATGTTTACTGTATCGGCTTCGATCGAGATGAAAAACAACAACAACAAACAAAAGCTGTCAGAGGACAGCACGCTCGACTATTCAAAGTGCTTGTTGGTAAATGAAATCTATTTCAATTCTTGCCCTTCATATACCCTGTTTGTAATAATAGTCAAAATGATATACCTTCATAGTCTAATACCCCTAAATAGGTTTATGAAGTCTAAAATCAATCGCAAGCCTAGTTACTGATACATAAACATAATAACACCGTGCATGCGAAACTTTAACCACGTATCCAAGTTAGAAAAGGGCCATAATTTGTATAAAATTCAGTCCAAGAGTTATCCTCCTTGGTTTTCTGATGCCCCTTTATACAATCCTTAACTTTATAGTCAACACCTTAAGCAATTTCTGAGACATAAGCTGGACAGTAGCTTGCATGCAAACTTTAACCAAAAAGTCTACGTCAAAAAATGGCCCTAATCTGAATTATATTCAGTCAAAAACTATATGCCACTATAGTATGATACTACTGAACGTATTAAGAAGTTTCAAATCAAACCCATGCCTAGTTACTGAAATATAAGCATGAAATTCCTGGCATGCAAATACGTTTCGAGTTATGCTCCGGACAAAAATGTTGGACGGAAGGACGGAGACTATTACCATATCCCCCGCCGCCTTTCGACAGGGGATAATAAACACTTAGTACGCTTGCAGTATGCTTTTAAAAAAGCAATCGCTGGCTAAATGCAGAGAGCCTGTCTGTGCGTCAAAAAGTGATGTGCAGAGAGACCTCCCTGTACCAGTAAAAACGAAAGTAGGAGGATCTCAAGAAATTTATACAAATATTGGTCAATTTATTGGCATCTTCTTGAAAAATATACATGAAAAAATACATACGACCATAATCATAGCACTGTAGAAAGTGTCGAGGTAGTGTTCTATGTTGGCACATCACTAAAATTGTTTGTCCGAGTTTCGGAGCGCAGTTGTTGACATATGAAACGTGGACGCCCATATACACAGCAATAATACTCGAATGTTTCGTGCAATATTTAATTTTGAGCAACTCACCTGTTTAAAGTGACCACTTGTCTTTTTCTTGGCCCTCTGCCCATCGCGCATTTTGTTTATGGCAGAGAATGACCGTTGCGAATGCAGAAAGCCTGCCGATATAGCGACCGCCGATATGGTTATGCACAATGTATTTGTATGTTTGTATCTTTCGGCTTGGTTAAAAGTTGACAAAACACACACACACAAATAAGAGCTCCGCTGAGAGCAATGCAATATATGCCCGCAGAAAGGTATTGAAAGTCAACTACAGCAAAATTTTAATAAGGAGATGCGGACAGACAGAAAGGAGGGCAAACTTACAGTTCCCTCTTGTGTAAACATCGGTAGGGGACAAATAAAC
>JAIFHC010000428.1:0-50000 GCA_021229015.1 Solen grandis
AAGACGTACAAACATGTATGTATTAGAAATTTCTCATTTGTTAAATCGGTTTAACTGACATTTTTCCATATAATTTGATCTTTTTGTAGGTTTAATTTGCATATTTATGATGTAAACGTTCTTGATTTTTTTTCTTCTTATGACCTATAGGACTATAGGGCCTGGTGTTAAATTTATTGTAAACTAAAGGTTAGTAATCAGTGTATGCAATACATTTTGTAGATACTTATCCCCGTTGTATTAAGAAAGCGGCGACATGGTTATTAATTTTGAGACAAAGATCATTTAAAAGATCTAAGGGAATCAGTATTTTGGATTCTATGTGACAATTTTTGTATTTTCTCTGATTGAGGATGGAAGAGAACAAATTATAATGTATAAACTGTTTGTAGACGGGGTTGAATGGGTTGTGCCGGGTTCGCATACATAGAGTTGACATGTAGCATGTATCGTTTAAAGCTTAAAATGAAAAATAGTATTTGATAAATACCGTTTCATGGTCTCATTTCATTCGAGAATCAGATGAGACAATAATTTCATAAGTCAACGATTGACTTGGAAAATTCTCATATATGCCCTATGAGTCCTCGGTGACGTAAATCATTGATGTTGTTATATGTTTTTGTCGAACTCTCTCTCTCTCTACGAAAATTTCGACATTTTGACTCGACATTTTCAATGCTAATGAAAGCAGAAATAAAACTTATATCATTTGTGACTTCTGAATCAGTATATAAGTATATCATGTGTTAAAATATATTTATAATTTGAAAATAATATATCACCAGGCGATAATTAAAATACCCCAATGTGTCTTTTTTTAATTTTTTTCTCTCTCCCTGAAAACCAATTTTGAACTTAACAGCATGTAAAACTTTGCTCAAGGCTAAAGTTTGTCATTAACTAATAATGTTAGTTACTTTTTAAATACTTGAAATTCAGTGAAAGCTTATTGTGAAAGCTTAATTTGAACTATTTTGTTTGTATGAAGATTAAACATAGATCAACATTTGTACCTTAAACATCTATATTAGGCAAATGTTTCACTGATGCCTGTGTCGAGCCCAATGTCAAGTAAAATAAAGTCTTACTGATTTGATTTGACTAAGGACACGTTTAAATGTCAAGTAAAATAAAAAGTCTGACCGACTTTACCTGATTAAGGACAGGTTCAAATGTCAAGTAAAATAAAAAGTCTGACCGACAATACCTGAATAAGGACGGGTTCAACGGACGAACCCAATGTTAAGTAAAATAAAAAGTCTGTTTTGCTAGAAATGTTCTATCATGTTTAAATAATAACTGTCAACCTCTCCCTTCAAGCGAATTGAATATTTACAACATAACAATACATCATAATTACCCTTTCAACACTTGTAGAGACCAGGTTTCACTTCCGACTCGTGACCTAATTAGTGATATAAAGTGGTGGTTCAATCTTTAGGTGATAAAGTATCTTGTAGTGTCCTCAGGCTCGTTATATGACACATACCGAAGTCATGGGGTTCTATTTGATTAAGCTATCTCTACTGCAGCCGATACCTACAGCGGGATTAAAACCTAGTTTGTGTTAACAAAGAAAAAATGAAAACATTTTTGCTGAACTGATTGAACTCAACAAGAATTGAAATATAAACGAGATTTGCTTTAACCCTTTCCCTCATAGAGGATACCATGAAAAGACCCATGCGAACAGCATAAAACCAGATCAGCCTGCGAGTTATCGCATGCTGATCAGGTTTTATGCTGTTCGCTACTCCTCAGTGGTCTGGTAATGAGGATTTTGCAATTAAATTTGGTAAGGTTTGAGTTTGGCTTTCTGCAGAACAGGCTTTATGTGGTACCTATTGAGTGCGTCAAAATGAGTCTATATGAGGGAAAGGGTTAAGTCATAATAAGGCATATGTTGCAGTAACTGAATACATAGCTGTATGGAAGATATTTAAGCAAAACATTACATTGTGCTTGGTGATATTGACATGATTAATGACATTATTAATTACTGTCTTGTGCATGATTGCAGAACTTGAAGTACCAGTCTATTCGATAACAATGTTCAAACAACATATCCAACATTAAACTAACGCTAACCCTCACGTACCATGCCATAAAGGATGTCACCAAGCATCAAGCATAATGCAACGACAAATGATGTAAACAAATTGTGTTACGCCGATGTCGCTTTCAAATCAAAGTGCCAATAGCGCTGAAATTTATTCTCGCATATTCTCGCCACCACTTAACCACTAAGTTTTCATGAAAGTTTGATAAAACTTTCACGAACAGTTTTGGGGTTTGCATGAAAATTACGTATATGGTATCATGAAAATTAATAATTTTTCACGAAACCAAATAATTATCTTAACAGAAAACTTTTCACGTTACTGCCATTTCTCATCACAACATAACTATTAGGTTTCATGATATCTGAATAAAACTTTATCGGAATATTGAGTTTTTCATAATATTTATCTAGTATCGTGAAAAAATATATACAACAGTTACTATCAAAAGCAGTGAGCGTCATCAGCACGCATGATGTTGCTTGAATTTCACAAATCATGATTTTCTTGTTACAAAGAACAATGGAAAGCAACGAAGCACTTTGCCATAAAGCAGAATGCAAATGTCATAACGCATTCACCGATATCAACAAGCACGCAAGGATAACACCAAGCAAAATGACATTGTCATCAAACATAATGAAATAGTCACCAAGCATGATGTAATTTTGGCTTAAATACCATTCTATATAGCTTATTCAACTTTATGGCAAAAATCCCATTGCTTAAATTCATTTTAAACATTCTTGAATATAGACACCAGAAGACGCTGAGTATTAGTTTGAAGGCTGGCAATATTTATCAAGCTCCGCCCAGAGTTATGGACCTTGTATATAACGCTTTCTCTTATCAAATTTTAAAAAGGTTAAAAAAGAGGGAATAACTCAAAAAGGCCAGAGTTTTAGACCTTTTTTTTCTTTCCATACATGAAATTTCATATCAATAGCAGTTGAACAGGATTTATCTTGAGGACACGGAATTGTGAAAAAGGTTAATAACTCTTAAATACTGATGTCTGAGTTATGGACCTTGTACATGACACTTCCTCGCATAAGGTTCTTTCCTAAATGAAATTTCACTTCAATGGCAAAAGAAGAAGAGTTATCTTAAGGACACGAAACTTTGAAAAAGGGAAACAACTCCAAAAAATACTGAATGCCTGAGTCATGACCTTGTGTATGACACTTCGTCTCATCAAGTTCTTTCCATAAATGAAATTTTACTCGAACATCTTCTGGACAAAATGTGTGACAGACAGACAGACAGACAGACAACTCTGACAAAATATAGGTATGGAAAACGGGGTGGGGGGGGGGGGGGTGAACCATAATAACATTTGACAATTTTGGAATAATCTCCAGCCAATTAACTGACATGATGCCAAGTGTCCTTGTCGACTCTACCCGTCATGGAAGACCGTCTAGAGGTCCTTAATGCGAACGTCAAATATTCTGGACAGACAACGGCATTGTCGACCCATTTAAATGGATAGATGATTTCTTTAATATTTTTTACAAAGACGCCATTGGTTCACTGCATCCTGACAGCTACCTGAAAGGTCATGAGGAGGTCGCCATTCCTTAATAATATGATTAACATCCCCACTCCTTCAACGGATTAATAGGAATTGTGCCCACCGCAGGAAATCAGCTTCGTATTTACAAACCTATCCTCGAAATCAATTTCCTACAATGACACAGGTGAGCGTGGTTTTGCACAATGTTCATTCAAACAAGAGGTCCATGATGGTCCTTTATCGCTCACCTGAGTACCACTGCTCTAAAGCAATTTTAAGTATTATGGACCATAACTCCCAAGGCATAATAATCATTGGTTATACATCTGATCAAGACTGCTTTATAAATGTGGATGCTAGAATGTAAACAAAGTTAAATATGACATTTTTTATACTTCAAGGGCCATAATTGGAGATGGTCCAATACCAAGTCAGTCATGGCAATAATAGTTATTAATATTACCATCAAGTTTGAGTAAGTTTACGTTCTAAATAATCCATAGGAAGTTTACTTTCTAAATAATCCATAGGAAGTTTACTTTCTAAATAATCCATAGGAAGTTTACTTTCTAAATAATCCATAGGAAGCTGAATTTTCAAGGGATCTGCTTTGTTTGAGCAGTTTTGGTAGAGGGTAGTGATGTGATCATTTTTTGTAAAATGAAATTAATTTCTTACCAACATATTTAGATAAGAAGATGTAAAGAAAAAAATAATAACCTGGTTATATTCATTTGGTTGTACATGGATCGCGTTTATTTTAGCAACATTTGTAGAGAGTTACCAAAGAAACACCTGTGCCAAAACGTTCTAAAATTTGGACAGCAGTTTTTGGAGAATAGGTTTCTATAGTTTTCACTATATACATAAAAGGCAAATTAGCCCCGCTTCTGGAGGCCATGTTGTTTTACGGATCGGAAAATTGTTAGCAATCTTAATGGGTAATCCAAGGAACATCTGTATTAAAACATTTTGAAATCTAGTCAGTAATTTTGAAGGAGATGATTTTTAAAGTTTCATTTTTTCTTGGCAATCACAGTTCTGCATGGATCAAGTTTATTTTATCAACTTTTGTGAAGGTTCACCTAATGATCACCCCTGCTGAGTTTAATCAAATTCTAGAGGTTTCAGAGGAGGATGTATATTATCTGATCTACTAAAATATGAAATAAATTGAAGTTTATGAATTTTATGAAATTACGAGTGTTTGTATTTCTATACCCTATTAGCAGCAGTTTAAGATGAAATTCCTTTTATGAAAACTGAGTCTAATTCTTTTTTTTAATAAGTTAATAACAATTATTAGTAAAATTTGTTATGTATTTATATTGGTGAATCACCATATTGAATGAAAAAAAAAATGAATTTAGGGTTTACTATGTATCCATCTATCAACAAATACCCTTACGTATGACTGAAACACACATTTGTTTTGAAAAAGAAGTACATACATTAATGTTTTTTTCTTCAATGAATACTATTTAGGTATAAATTTATATGATAAAGGCTTAAAAGCAATAGATCACCAGGTGTATTATTTAAATATTAATAGGCCTGAAGACCTACGACTGAAATCCCGTGTACATTTCACACAGGAATTACGCATTTACGCTTCATTCTGTTTCTGTAAAAACTCTTGTACATTACTACAGTCAGAGACACATATAAATAGCAGGGATAAGCAGCTTATTCTTTGCCAACATCGATTTTCTGAAATCGCGCGTAACCCCCGAGACTTCAGCGAGAACCGGAAGAGATTGGAATTTTTCATACGTATTTATATAGTCGTTGGCGTAATAAATAAAAATGTTCAAGAATTTTATGATACTTTTACACACACACACACACACACACACACACACACACACATATATATATATATATATATATATATATATATATATAGCTTTTGTTTTTTGGTGGATTACAGGGAAATATCAGTGAATTGAAAAATTAAAAATGGTTAAATTCACTGTTGCAAACAGTGAATGTTACCATTTTTATAATTTTAACTGTTTTGTAACGGGACTACATTTTTCTCGTTTATCTTTATTTTTAAAGAAGACACTGTCGTATTTTTTTCATGACATTACAATTGATTTCTACCTTGAAATAAAAATTCTTCGAGAAATACTTGAAAGATATGTTGATTACATAACTTTTTTGTGTTCATTTATTGGACTAGCCTAATTTTAGACGGAATTACGATTTATAAGTGCGACTATAGGAATTTGAATCTCCCCACAGGTGAACTCGTGAGGGGGAAAATTCAATGTCATATGAGTGGAGAAACTACAAGTAAAAATATTGACTTTCTTCTTCATTCGATGAATTAAAAATGTTATTCCATCCCAAACAACAATTATCCTTTATACATTCATTTTATTGAAAAAAAAAGAAAAAAAAAAAAAAAAAAGAGGGCCATAATGGCCCTGGTTCGCTCACCTGAGTATACGGTTACCAAAGGAACATCAGTCTGTATTTATTTATGTCATTTAAAGATTTCACTAAACACATATAAGGCAAATTAGCCCCGCCGCTGGCAGCCATGTTTTTATGGATTGGGATCATTTCAGCAACTTTTGTGAAGCTTCACCCAAAGATCATCCCTGCCAAATTTAATCAAATTCTGTCCAGTTATTTTAGAGGAGATGTCGTTTAAATATTCACTATATACATATCAGGCAAATTAGCCCCGTCCCTGGTGGCCATGTTTTTTATGGATCGGAATAATTTTAGTAACTTTTGTGGACCTTCACCCAATGATCATCCATGCCAAATTTAATTGAATTCTATAGATTGGAATAATTTTAGCTACTTTTGTGAAGCTTCACCCAAGGATCATCCCTGCCAAATTAAATCAAATTCTGGCCAGCGGTTTCAGAGGAGATGTCGTTAAAGATTTCACTTTATATATATAAGGCAATTAAGCCCCTCCCCTGGCGGCCATGTTTTTTACGGATTGGAATAATTTTAGCAACTTTTGTGAAGCTTCACACAAGGATCATCCCTGCCAAATTAAATCAAATTCTGTCCAGCGGTGTCAGAGGAGATGTCGTTTTCGTGCTCAGGTGAGATAAAAAAATGATGTTGAAAATTTAAATAATCAATAATAAAAAAGCGAGGGAGAAGCATAATTTTCCGTTCAAATGGATTGCCACTATTCTCGAGTAAAACTATAGACAGTTCTCCATTGTCAATATATTTTTCACAATTCCATTATCACTTAACGTCCCGGCGTCATAACATGTACGTCAGTCATTTAGCGACTTTCAGATGATGACGCAACGAGGAGGACACAAATCACACAGGGAGAACCACCAACCTGGTCAGCTGAAGGGCTTCCTCACGATAAAAATCCGGGTGATCCTGTCGATATTCAAACCCACAACGTTGAGGGGTTATGTTAACTTAAGTAAACAGCTGCATCCGTTCATGACTAGCTGGGATATCAGAATCACATGTATCAGACGATACGGCACATAGGTGTTAAGGTGACCATGTTTTCTCTATCGTTTTCTTTTTGTATAACTGTATATTTTCTTATTCAGTTTTGTATTAGAATGATTGATCAAAAGACGTGCAAATTCAAACTGTGAGTACTAATTCGCTGTCTGAACATTTTCTGCTACGTGTATCTCAACCTTCCTGTTTAAACGGTTTCTTCTGTAAATAACTGAATGTCTTTGTAATTTTAATAAACAGTTGTGTAATAAAAAGAAATTCTATGTCGATATAAAAGCAAGTTTTTGCAACTCATAATCATTTTGGCGTAAAACTATGGACAGTTCTCCAGTGTCAAAATATGTAGTTGGAATACTTTTATAAGGTACATTTACTATAGTTGAAAACAAGACACTGGAATACATGCTTATTCGTATTATCACCTCTTTATGAAATTTAGCTCTTTTTAAAAGATGTATAATGTAGATATATTTCTGATCCAATCTTCATGAAACTTGGTCAAATGTTTGCCTGCATGTCATGGATCAGTTTGTGCTCCAAAAAAAGGTCACTACGTCTGTTAGGTCGTTTTTTTGTTTAAAGTTTTCAGTTCAAGCTCGAATTCCACTAACATGAGTATAGCAATACCACGTGACCGTGACGTCACTAAAGGCATCAAAACCAAGACAAAACTTAAGCTTGAAAATACATGTATATTCAATTTGGCTCTGCTTGAAAATATAATATCACTCGTATGCATTTCATTTCTCCGTCGATTTCTATGGGACATGTGTGAATCTAAGGAGTAAAATATAAGCTTTCCATGGAATATAGGATCTCCATCAGTAGTTGTGACAATGTTTAAGCAATTCGCAAAACTGAACAATACTTTGTACTGAATAGTATCTTACCCTGAAATTGGATACTGTATTGCGCCATTCCTCTTTCTCAAACTATTTAAGTATCGTTTCATGACTATGCTGAAAATTATTTTTATTTTATAATAACTAACAATAAATGTGGTGTAACGGACTATTTTGGTGTTTTCATTAGAGAAATACGAATTTATAATTCCTAAGCGCTTAGTATGGTTCGAGCCTGGACCTAAATTTAACATCCTACTGCAGATGTCAAGAGTGAAAAAATATCCGGCTATAATACGATATAATACGCATAACCTTTTTCAAAATAAATTTGACCACAGCTAATCGTATGTGGAAATCGTTGACAAAGTGACAACATTTACCCGTTATTATTACATATTAAACATATTCATCGATGCCTCAAGTTGTATAAAACACTCCTAGAGATTGGTTTCTGCCATTCATCTCCAGTATAAGTAATTTGACTGGTTACAAATGGAATCTAGCAATAAGAGTCATTCAATATTCAGGTCCTCTGTACTGATAGCAATTTGCTTTGGATATAAACATGATACCACGACGGAGATCGGTAATAGGGCTTAACGAGTTTTCTAAATTTAGGAGGATTCTTACAAAAAAAAAGGGTTAATTTATGTAATGAATATCTTTGTAATCATCTGCTTTTTGTAGACGATTGGTTTTGCTTGACAATGGTGAAGTCGCTAGGAAATTTTAATCATCATACTAAATTTAGAAAAGATTCTTTTCTAATTATCGGCTAATCTCCCATTTCATTTTTAAAATGGAAGCTGAATGCGTGATTGGTAAACATCTTTTGAACTAAACGGCCGTATGGTATAAATGCTTTCACATTTAAAAAGAATTGAAATATATATCTAAGGAATTCCACCCACATAAAAAATATCACTGCCGTGTTATTGTTTTTGTAAATAACTTTTAGACACCGTTAAAATAATAAAATCACTTAGCTCACACATTGACAACTGTTCCTAATTTTGTTTCATGAACGAATGCTATATTACAAAGTACGTAATGTTTAAATAAGTCTATCAGATTTTAAAAATCAAGATTATAAAAGAAACAACACTTTCGTCAGAACTGTGGCTGGTACAAGGAATAAAGTTTAAACTCTTAAAGTACAGTGGCTTAATAAATTTGGGAAATTCAATGTTTGATTTTTGTTTTGTGAAGTCGCATTGAGGAAGCAGCATTTCCCTGTTTTAATATATATAAGTGAACATTACCGAAATATCCATTATTGCTTCAAATATACCCAAAAGGGCTACAACTTCATATATGCCCCAACCCAAATGGTTTCAACTCGAAATATGCCCCAAAAGGCTTCAACTAAAGTGATGCTCAAAAGGGCTTTAACTTATAATATGCAACAGAAGGTTTCAACCTGAACTATGACCGGCTTCAGCTAAAAATGTTCCCTAAAAGACTTTAAGTATGCCTTAAAAGGCTTCATAATAAATATGCTCCAGAAAACCTAAACTCAAATTATACTGCATATGGCTTTAACTTTATATATGCCCCACAGGATTCAAGTTGAAATATGCCACAAAAGGCGTCGAAAATGTCTAGCAGGTCTTGAATAAACCCATCTGCTAGAGCTGGGAACCATGGGTTGGAACTGTACCACGGTATACCGCAAAAAATATTCCGGGACTTGTGATGAAGACTATTCATTTATTAAAATTTTGCAAAGGAAAACAAGTCATGGTCATTTTGGTAACGAGTGAATATTTTCAAAACAAGTGTTATTTTCTAATATTTAAATGGAAACTGATACATTTATATACTATCTATGCAGGTTTTGATAAACAATAAAAATATCATTAAAGACAAAAATAATGAAATATATTCGTTTATTTCCGTAAACGGAAATCACCGAAGTGCCAGTATTATTTGTCCTTGTACAGGCTCGTACCACAAGCTGCTTCGGACCGCGGTTTACCGGTATACCGGTAAAACAGCACATCTTTACAAGCTGCCGATGCAAGACTGCGAAAACATGTGGCATTACTCCACAAAATTCAAGTGATAAGTCTTAAAACTTTGTATATTGCTGACGGCCAACTGGCTCCACCGCCGATAGACAACTGTCGACTAAGGTTTGGCCACCGCCAAAACAAATGGCGGAGGTGAAGAAAACCCTATTGACACTTCAAAATATGAGGGGACGAGTTGCTTGATGTGATTGGGAACCACTACGTCTTTAACAAGTAATATGAATAGGGAAAATACGTCTGACCCGGTAATAGTTGATTCAGGAAAACAATTCCTCAAGAATAACAAGTGCATTCCGACCTCTACTTAATACCTGGCAGACGTCTCCATTAAATCAGAATACCCTCTGAAAATCACTGTTCTCAAAAAGATATGCTGCTGCATGATTTATTCAAACGCTTTCATTCAGACTCCATTGCTGAAAAAAGGTGGAATACCACCACTCCTCTTGATCAATACGCAAACGTTCAATCGGCATTTAACCTAAATAATTCCCTATTATACAAGAGTTGATCTGGATTAACCCCCACAGTCTTCTTAGCTCAATGTTTGTGAATGGTTTCTTCTACCAGTGACATGCCATCATATTCCTGCCACCAAATGTCTATGGTGCGCTGTCTGGCAACAACAAAGACACGGATTACTATGACCGATCCGAATAACAAAACTGTAATACATTACAGCAATACATTACACAACATTACTACAGATCCTAAGTATATTCAATAAATACAAAGCTACGTGCGGTGTAAAAAAAAAGACCAACATGAACAAGATTCATTTATCGTAGGAAATTTACAAGCAGATTTTGGAATCACAAGTAACTTACATACGGAGGTAATAATTACTGTAACCTATATAATATGCAGTTTTATGAGGCAGTAAATTGCGAGCGCAAATACAAACAATCGGCCCTCTCCCGAAGGACGTTGCTCTGCACTGTAACCCACACTTGTAAAACAACGTGAGACAAAACCCGTCCGATAATGTTGAGCATCTTATCAACACGTAATACCCCAACGATTGGCTTCAATTTCAGAATCTGTTAGAAAAAGATATTCGATTAACAACTTTTACTCGCTACAACCAATCCACTGATGCGCAAGAAGTTGAGAACACAAACAAAATACACAAAAGTATGCAGCGGTAATTATAAAAAAGTTTAATAGCAATTACTACTAACACTTGGCAAAAATAGCCGAAACTGATAGTAGAACAGTAGCAGTGACCATGCTTGACATTATCGGTCTGATCTCATAAGACCCTCTGAAGATTTCTGAACAACACTAGTATTAGAAACATCTAGAACTTTGCAACGAAACCCGGTCGCATCTATCTAGAGTTGGACTGTATCGTGTGCAAGCCCCTGTAAAGAAACAACAACAACAACAAAACAACAACAACAACAACAAAAAACAATCAAACCCAAAACATGCCATGAATAAAGAAATATTCTCAAAGATGGAAGGTCAGACTTTTGATACATCTAACATCTGGCCTTCCACCTTCGGAGGTATTTACCGATGTTCTACTATCAGTTTCGGCTATTTTGCTAAGTGTTAATCTGTTTACAGGACCAATCCAGATGTTTATAGAATTTACAATACTCAACACTCCTCCTAAATCAAAATGTTACAAGCAGTAAAATTTTGCTAGACGTGATCATATTTTACCGTCAGGTCGGTGGATCAGACAGTCTTTCGGAATGATTGACAAAACGAAGAGAAAACAATTAAGCTCTACAGTAAAGATTAAAGAATTAGAGGCAGAGATAATATATTAAGCTAAATGAATGAGCATGTAGTTCGCTTTAGAGTAGTATACTCACACCATATCTGATGTATATAAGGCCTACCTTGATCTTCTTGCGGTGACTCATATAGAAATGAAAGTAAAAAATTGAAAAATAGTAACAGGTGAAAATAGTACTCTTAATTGTCAAGTTGCAGAAATGGAGAAAAGTGAAAATTACAGAACGGTCGTGAAAAAAAAATGAAACCAGATGTGAAAGATAAAAACAGGTTGAAAAAAGTCTTGCAGTTGTAATGGAACCACCATTACAAGTGAATCTTATTTTCGCGGAAACCGGTGACAATTGTGTTTGAGCACATATGAACTTTTTACTAGTGAACTAATTAAAGTGTTAGGTATCTAAGGGACTTTTATTGCCTATTGTCTTTCTGGATCTTCAGGGAAATGGACTCTTACCTCATTTGAACTGTGTTTACATCGCCAGAATCATTGTGTATCCATTTCACGAACTGTTACAAAGTGTCAAGTAATGAGAGTTTGTGAAGGAAGATAACTCCAAGAGACTGTTATCAGGGCACATTCCAGTAAATGTTAGACTGTGACTTATCACCCACAGCATCCAAAATGAACATTGACATCAAAAGATTGATTCCAGAGGACACTTTAACACAACATCAACATCGGCGTTCGTAATCGAGCGGCATTAAGAAGATATAATTGGTATTAAATTAGTAAAAAGCCAGTCTGAAGTTAATGTAAATTTGATGTATTTGTTAGGAATAACCATTTTTGTACTATATCTTTATGGCGCAAGATAATTCGTCTGCATATTCATACGCTATGACTTTTAGCCCCGGCTATTTCTGTATTGTTGAAATAATTATATCTAAGTTGTAAATTAAGTGTGCTTTTCCTAAAAGCCTTTCTTATAAGTCAAGAGCCTGAGAATATATTATATTTTAGATAAGTATTTCAAAGAATGTATCTCTGCCGCATCACTTAGGCCTGTTGTAAACCTGTAGTCTGATTGGTCTGTACTGTCACGTGACGCTCCCTCAAAGTTTATAAATATGAGCGACGTCACAATTTCAGATCATCTTCTTGATCATATCGCAAGGTACTGGTCGTTCCAAAAACATAATCCAGACGACTTGAAGCAGATTATTTATTGAGTAAATCAAAGTATCTAGAGTACTGAAGTTGTAATAGAAATAACAATCTATCTAATATAATAAAGATAATTATTTATTTTTGGATAATAATTAAGAGATGTAAACATGCTGTTGTAAAACTATATATAGCTGTTACCAGTATTCATACAAATACATTCCTACGATGAAGTACCACTTGAGGGTCAGTCTGCACAATCCTATATGGTGTTTTTCCAATTCTAAGAAGAAATATGACTTCTTACAATGGTTATTTGTCTACTAGAAGTTGTGGTACTCTATAAAGTTGCAATATTATAGTTTATGTAAGTTATTAAGATAGAAATATCCATTTGGAGAAGAAGATCCCATTACATAGGCTCGGTTCCCCATTGATGTGCCTTTTATACTATTGATGTTCCAGAACTATTACTTCACCAGATGATAATGGCTGTTGCTGTTTATTTAACATCCAAGATGATTAAGATGTTTGTAGCCTTCCAGATAAAGTAACTGTCATATAACATCTAAGATGATTTTGCTGTCTATGAAGCTGATGCTGTTGTATTAAATATTGGAATTTGATGACAATTTAGATGCTGTTGTTGATGTATCATGTTAGCAGGTACCAAAAGATGATTAAGCTACCACTGCTGATGTTTTATATACATGTAAAGATATCATACATTGATGATGCTACAGTTGCTGTTGTTATAATTGCATAATTATTATTTATTAGTGTGACCAAATGATAAATGGATATCATTAAAGTTTATTATTGTCACACTACACCAGACTTGAGTTCCCATTATTTCCTGCTCAAAACCATCCAGAATCCTGTGTGGTTCATCCTGATAATAAGGGTATGTCATGCGAACAAGACACCGGCCATTACCAGCGAGGCCGGGTAGTAACCCCTTACACAGTAAAAACATCGACTGAAACAAGAACTGAAGCAAAACATGTGATATTGAAACTGTATGTCGAACAATTGCAGAATCAAGTAAATAGATTGTGCCAAAGCTTAATTTGGGAAAAAAGAAATAAGACATCGTAGGGACTTGTTGACTGATATTGTGGAAAGAGAGGGAGTTTCTTTCTATGATGCAGATGCTAATATGTACTCCTTTGAATTAAGAAAGTGCATTTACAAATTACTAGAGTTAATTACTGAAACACGAAATATCGAAAGTGTAATCAGATCTAAAATTAGTTGACAAAACAACTGAGAATCTGCCATCACAAAGTACAGTACTTAATACGAAGGTTGAAAAATTAATATTTTCTCAGACGCAGTTGAATGAGTAGTTGCCAAAGAAAAAAACATCACTTTAACCCTTTCCCTCATATAGACTCATTTTGACGCACTCAATAGGTACCACAAAAAGCCTGATCTGCAGAAAGCCAAACTTAATCCTTACCAAATTTATTTGTGAAATCCTCATTACCAGACCACTGAGGAGCAGCGAACAGCATAAAACCTGATGTTCGCATAGGTCTTTTTATGGTATCCTCTATGAGGGAAAGGGTTAAAACCACAAAGTTTGGAACAAAATACGAAGGTAACCGTGCCTCATACCCAGGTGGGCGAATGTATGTTTTAGGCCTGCAAAAATTGGTGAATAATCTGACAAAGACACTTCAAATGTTTTCAACGAAATACTGGCAGACACTGAGGATCGCAGTAGCGTGGCCGACAACACTGTTAAGTATCACTTCTACCGTGAGCGACAGGACTAGTACTTGAAAGAAATTCAGTGAATTACTACAAGAACATAGGGAAGACATATAACCAGACTTGACTCAAAACTCACATTTATTACCTAAAGTTCATGTTGATGTACGTAGTATCATCAACTTCTTTTGTGGGCTGCATGTGCTTGTGCAATTTTGCAGAATATTCAAACTCCTCATTGATCGAGTTTGAAAAGGGGTTCTTTGAAGAAAGACAATCATTTGACACAAACTTCCATAAAGCAAAGGCAGCTGGTGCCCTAAGACTTGAACAGTCTGTAAAGCACTTGCAAGAGGTGCAGATAAAATACAGATACTGGCCATATTTTCCACGTGGGTTAAGTTGGTCACAGTCCACGCAGAAACTGCTGTTTCAGGTGTTCACGTGGGTAGTACATGGATGGCCTTCAGGTGCTACGTGGGCAAGACGAGGGGACTGTTGTGTGTAGCTAGTGCGTAGTTAGTGGGTATTATGTGACAGGCGTACAGGTGCTACATGATAGACACTCAGGTGCTCCGTAATAGACACTCAGGTGCTACATGATAGATATTCAGGTGCTACGTGATGGACACTCAGGTGCTACATGGGTGCCAGGGGTCGCAGCAACGCGTTCGTGTCCCGTAAATGACATGAGGTCGAGATTTTTTGTTCAACATGAGACAGCGAAAAAAAAAAAGTGTGACTGCTGTAGCAAAGGCGAAGGCTTTGCGGAGGCTGTTGAATAAGAGAATTATTTCATCCTGCTTATTACGGCGCATCTGTCTTCACATGTTTCCCATCCATGACGCCACAGCAGTAGAAATGGTAACACTGAAGGCGGAACTGGTCGGCGATGCGACGCCATTCATCTGCATGGTGTGATGGGGGTCGCCATAGGTTCTCCGATGCATTTATTTGTTCAGCATGGAAAAACGCTTGGATAAACTTGGATGTACATTTCTTGTTTTGTGGAATACTGAATGAAAAAAAACCAACTGCCACCGTCGCTGGGCCCAGGCCCGTATAAATTCAAGCAGCGCTATATTGTGCTCCTCCTGAATTTCTTTCAAACGCTGTCTCAGCTGAAGCAGCCGTACACGCTTTGGTGAAATCACCGTCTCTTTTCCCAGCGATACAAGATTGACAAATTTAATTCTCTACCTTTTGTGCATTTTAAGTAACAAGGAGAATTCGCAAACACTACCCACGTACCCAACAGCCACCTGATAGCCGCGACAAATTACCGCAGACCAAAGATGTCATGTCCAATTTTTCGCCACGTAGGAAAATATAGAATACGCGAGGGTAAGGTAGCTTGAAATTGCTTCGTAGTGAGCGTCCGAAAATCTCGACGTGGACCAGCGGGCTTATTGAGGTCATGTCTGTAGGAAAATGAAGGCTAGGCGAGTTCATGAACCTTGGTTTTACTTGCTTAGTACAGTAAAATGTTTCATGACTCGGCTAACGGTGGCGGCATTTTGTCATTTTTGCAGTTTGCGTTGCAGGGGATGAAAAAAGAGATCCTGAAATCAAACAAAAACAGACGCAGGAGCAACAACCACAAACAGAAAAAAAACAACAACATATTTATATATGGGCCTTCCACTTGTATAGCACGCTTTAATAATAAGATTTTCAGAAATCATATTTTGTTTTTGTAATTTGTTTAAAAGAAAACCACATCATGCATGATTCTATTCCAAGGTGTCTACGGAGCTATAAAACTTATTTTTGTCAAGGATAAAAACATTTTCATTAAATTAAAAAGAACTGTTTCCTGATTTCGAAGTTTATTTTATTATGATATCATATTTTCATTAGTTTATTGCTAAACTGTATCAAATCCGTTATTTTAGCCCATTTTTATATTCTATTGGGTTTCGTCTCTTTTTACTGGCAGTGATTTATAGCAAGATACGAGAAAATAATATCGGTGGCATCATAGAACAGAACAGGACATATTTTCTTGACTTTTGCATGATAAACACATCTCGTCATATTTATAAAATGTCATAAAATTAATTGTTTATATATTGCAAAACATTAAAAAATAATAGTTTATCAAGGTATCCTGATATTGAAACGATAGCCATTTACTTAATATATTCATGTTTAAACAGTGTTATTGTTATATTATATTACTGATTTTTCGTATTGCTATATATAGTATTACTTTGTTTTATTCCGACACTTTCCCTTATATTTCGTTTCGATAAGGGAATCCGGTCCCGGATTAATTCATTTAATTAATTCTTTAATCAATCAAGTATGTTATGTTATGTGATCTATATACGTTTGTATCGATTTGTACATGTATTGTGTTGCATTTGATGTGAAAGTCTATATTTATGTTTTTTGTACTATGTTTATGTTCTACATGCGTTTATTTACATTTGTACATTACCGTCATGTTCATATTATGTAATTTTATGTTTGCCGCATGGGTCGGACGACCTTCTGGCTCTTTGAAATAAAACTGAAAACTGAAAAACTGAAAACTTATAATTTCGATAAGTGAATGATGATGATGATGATGATGATGACGATTATGATGATGATGATGATGAGATCAGTCGCAACCTCAGTAAACAGATCCATACCTAGCAAGACAGGCAAACAAATTATTTACACGATTTTATCATTAGATCGTTCATACATTGCTTATGGTTTTAAGGATATTTAAAACAATATCCTTCCTTCCATGTATACCAAGAAAAAATCTTCAAATTAGGTCACATCTATAGGTAGTGGGCGGACAGGCCCTGCTTAAACTTCTCGGTAAGAGATTATTTCTGTCGACATTTTTGAATGACAGTCCGCGGAAAATGAAGACATTTTCTGGAACTATTTTTGTCTCCTTATTTAAGCGAGACAATCAAGCAGGATCACCAATAAACCGCAGCTTTGTCACAATACTGCTGAGATCGTTGCCAGGATTAGGCCAGATACAGCGTTAAAGAGGAAATTGCAATTAGTGGAAACTATATGAAGAGGGAGGCCTTCAAAGGGAGTGTTTGGTAGGTAGACATAACGCGGCATCTCGGCTATTTTTATTGTCATTTGGGTTGTCAATCGCCACGGGTCGCTAAGTCGCAACAAATGATTGTATGACCTTTGCCAAAGTTTTCTATTTTACTCATTATATGGTGTAATAATTAACAACCGACTCAGCCTGATACAACGTGACCTAGTAGGGAGCATGCAAGGGAAAATGATAAGAAGAAGAGGTTGTATCTGAGAAATTTAAATTGATTCATGGAATCCCGCTGAGTGAATATATCTCTTTGTATCCAGACAATCCCTGTTTAAAATGATTGTGTGTTCATGTATTCACTAACAAGACGTAAACATTAGAAGAGAAGGGTTCAATCAAAATCTGCGAAAAAGAATGGACAAGAGAGAGAGAGAGAGAGAGAGAGAAAATACAGGCATATAACTACATTGTGGGTACGTCAGCAGGTCTAACATCTGGACTCGTCAGTCCCCTAGGATCAAGCTTGGTGTTGCAATTTTAAATTGAGTTCTTTTCGCACTTGATGGAACTCATGATCTACTGTCTTCCTCTTCATATTGCACCCCGGTGCAGTATGTTCTTCCTTAACCACAATCTCACTATCCAGAATAGATCTGACGTAAATTATAAATATTGTATGGAATCCATTTAGTGCCACATTGAACGTCATGTATCGCAAATGTAAAAGCGACACACAACAATTGTACACGACATATGACAATATGACAGTTGTAAACGACACACGACAATCTGACAGTTCTAAACGACACATGACAATATGACTGTTGTAAACGACACACGACAATATGACTGTTGTAAACGACACACGACAATATGACAGTTGTAAACGACACATGACAATATGACAGTTGTAAACGACACAACACTTGAAACTATAGCGCGCAAATGTCGTGTTGACGTACATTCATTTTTTATCACGAAATATCACAAACAAGATATATCTTTCTGGTCTGTGATTTACAAAATAATGCTAGAACAACTTTATATCTCGCTAAATTTAGATGTATAAGGCAGTTAAAAAACGAAAAAAAAAAAAAAAAAAAAAAAAAAAAAGGACAAGAAATGCATTATAAAACGAAAAAAAAAAAGTTCCGTCAACTCGGAGCACTCAGATAAGCAAACGAACACTTAACTAACTGCGACACGGAGGCTGATACTATAAAAAAGCATATGTTAGCTGACTTATGCACGAGTTTTTAAGGGACGAGTCCACTACAAACTTGAAGGTAACTACGCCTTTTTTGAAGACTCACAACTGTTTACCTTTTCAACTGGGTGATTTTTATATAAGTTTTTTTTTTTCAATTCGATGTTTTTGTTGAAATAGGTAGATTAAATCATGCAGAAAGATGTGCACCCTGAAACTCCCCTTTTATGATGGAATATCCGAAAATGATTTATGCAAACCTTTGCCGAAAAATGTCGAGCGCCGTTTCATAACGCGACACACGACATTCAACGAGGCACTAACTGGATTCCGTATTGGCTTTATTAGAAATTTATAATTCAAAGCGATGATAGCGCTGAGAACAATATTTTTTTAACATAAACAACGGAAACGACGTCATATTTAACGTAATTTCAAAAAGCGGGAAAATGCAAACGTTAGTGTGCCATTTGTAACGTCAAAATGAAATAGGTACAGGTAGGATATAAAATAGAGGCATTTCCTATAGCTAATTACAATAAATTAAAGCGCTGATAGCACTGAGAGAACAGGGTTCTTAATGTGACGACGTCGCATTTCTTTTGCTTATCAAAGTAAATTTAACGACGCAATGTTTATAAACCTAATGTTATAAACCCGCTTTAACCTTACGTAGTCACGGTGGTTAAAAGAATAGATGAACACATCATTTGTCTCAATGGGCTTCTAACAATAAGCATACCGCCACTCTTACTCTCCCTTTTTCTCTTGCCTGCAGTTTATAGAATTATAGGAATATGTGGTAGCAAATCTAAACAGCAAACTTTCATTATTTAATGTATGATTTTTTAGCTCACCTGAGCACAAAGTGCTCAAGGTGAGCTTTTGTGATCGCCCTTCGTCCGACGTCCGTCGTCGTGCGTCGTGCGTCGTCCGTCGTCAACAATTTGGCAGGAATGTTGCTTGGGTGAGGCTCTACAAAAGTTGCTAAAATAAAGTTGATCCATGAAGAACTCTGGTTGCCATGGCAACAAAAAGAAAAATAATTTGAAAACTTTAAAAATCATCTCCCTCAAAACTACTGGCCAGATTTCAAAATAATTTGGTACAGATATTCCTTGGGTCAACTTCTACCAAAGATGCAAAAATTATTCCGATCCGTAAAAAACATGACCGCCAGGGGCGGGGCTTATTTGCCTTATATGTATATAGAGAAACCTTTAAACAACATCTCCTCTGAAACCACTGGACAGAATTTGATGAAACTTGGCAGGGATGATCCTTGGGTCAACCTTCACAAAAGTAGCTAAAATAAACTTGATCTATGTAGAACTCTGGTTGCCATGGCAACAAAAAGAAAAATAATTTGAAAACTTTAAAAATCATCTTCTTCAAAACTACTGGCCAGATTTTAAAATAAATTGGTACAGATGTTCCTTGGGTCAACCTCTACCAAAGTTACTAAAATTATTCCGATCCGTAAAAAAAACATGGCCACCAGGGGCGGGGCTTATTTGCCTTATATGTATATAGAGAAAACTTTAAACAACATCTCCTCTGAAACCACTGGACAGAATTTGATTAATCTTGGCAGGGATGATCTTTGGGTCAACCTTCACAAAAGTTGCTAAAATAAACTTGATCCATGTAGAACTCTGGTTGCCATGGCAACAAAAAGAAGAAAAAAAAATGAAAACTTTAAAAATCATCATCTTCAAAACTACTGGCCAGATTTTAAAATAAATTGGTACAGATGTTCCTTGGGTCAACCTCTACCAAAGTTACTAAAATTATTCCGATCCATAAAAAACATGGCCGCCAGGGGCGGGGCTAATTTGCCTTATATGTATATAGGGAAAACTTTAATCAACATTTCCTCTGAAACCACTGGACAGAATTTGATTAAATTTGGCAGGAATGATCCTTGGGTCAACCTTCACAAAAGTTCCTAAAATAAACTTGATCCATATAGAACTCTGGTTGCCATGGCAACAAAAAGAAAAAAAAATGAAAACTTTAAAAATCATCTTCTTCAAAACTACTGGTCAGATTTTAAAATAAATTGGTACAGATGTTCCTTGGGTCAACCTTTTTATCTCAGGTGAGCGATTTAGGGCCATCATGGGCTTCTTGTTTTATTTCATTTTATATACACTCAATATAGGTAAATTAATGATATTCAATATAACAAAAATATATGTATATTGTATTGAATTATAAGTAAACAATAAAAATATTGTAAACTGGAAGCTGGAACTCGAACCCACACCCCTTTTAAACGCCGTTTAAATGGCGTATAGCACATGATTGCTACCACAGAACAGCGTTGCAAACAGCAAAACATTCCTTGAAAAATGTATCTCTCTGATCTTGTACGCCTTTACAAATAGAGTCCCAATTTATTATTTAATGTAATTGTATGTACAACTGGTATAAACCGTAATTGTTAATGCAATTAGCGAATACTATAGTTACCTGCACAATCGCTACAAACCATTTAAGGTTTTAGGACTGTAATATTCACTTTTGCAGATATGGATTTGCTTGTTTCCTTTTTCAAATTTACCCATTTAGACAACTAAAAATGATTTTTTTAAAATATTTACCATGTGTATCTCGAGAAATATTAAATTTTAGAAGAAACCCCCGAATTTTCAAAAATGACTGTAAATTCAAACATTCAAAAAGCTGAAATCATCTCTATTTCTGTTAAAGATTGGTTTTTGTTTTTTGTAAAATGAGGCTAGTATATAAAGATTATCATACTTGCACAGGAAAATCATCATTCTTCCAGTAATATATTTTTTAAGTTTAATAAATTGATTTTCGTTAGTGTACCCAGGCTTCGGAAATGCACATTTTTTGCGATGTGAAAAATAATGAATAATAATTAAATAACTCCGAAATGAGACGTAAACCTACGAAAATGGACGCGCCGATCCCGAACACCTAATATACATGCTGGGTTAAAATTACACACATTGTTAAAAGGGACATAAACATTACATTATTTTTTCTGAGATTTTCCCCAGTCACTGGTGAGAGAATTAAATTGGGTATTGCCGATCCTCTGATGAAATGGTCCATTAAACCATATTTATATATTTAAATAAAATAATTGCATGTAAAATCGGTAAATACGATGATTAAAATTATGTACAATTGGTGTGTCCTATAATTATATGTACAATGTACATATATATATTATTGCATATCCGCGGAGGTTTTCTTTGAAGTCGCCCATTTATTAGACCACGGTAAGCCGTGAAAATAACTACTATTTTTAGAAATGTGTAGTGTGGTACTTCCGTATAAAGTGTGGTATTAGTCGTGTGAAATGTGGCATTAGCCGTGAAGAGTGCGTATTAGCCGTGTGGAGTGTTGTATTAGTTGTGTAGAGTGGGGTCTAAGCCGTGTAGAGTTTGGTATTAGCGTGAGAGTGGGTATTAGTCGTGTAGAGTGGGTATTAGTCGTGTAGGTGGGTATAGCGTGTAGAGTTTGGTATTGCCGTGTGAGTGGGGTATAGTCGTGTGAGTGGTACAGTGTGTAGTGGGTATTGTCGTGTAGAGTGGGTATTATTCGTGTAGAGGGGTATCAGTCGTGTAAGTTTGGTATTAGCGTGTAAGTGGGTATTAGCCGTGTAGAGTTTGGTATTAGCCGGTAGAGTGGGTATCCGTGTAGAGTGGGTATTAGCGTGTAAGTTGGTATTAGCCGTGATTTGGTATTAGCGTGTAGAGGGTATTAGCCGTGTGAGGGTATAGCGTTAGAGTGGGTATTAGCGGTAGAGTGGGTATACGTGTAAGTTTGGTATGCGTGTAGAGTTGGTATTGTGTGTAGAGTGGGGTATTGCCGTGTAGAGTTGGTTTAGCGTGTAGAGTGGGTATTCGTGTAGTGGTATAGTCGTGTAGAGTTTGGTATTAGCGTGTAGAGTGGGGTATTAGCCGTGTAGAGTGGGGTATTAGCCGTGTAGAGTGGGGTATTAGTCGTGTAGAGTGGGGTATTAGCCGTGTAGAGTGGGGTATTAGCCGTGTAGAGTGGGTATTAGCCGTGTAGAGTGGGTATTAGTCGTGTAGAGTGGGGTATTAGTCGTGTAGAGTGGGTATTAGCGTGTAGAGTGGGGTATCAGTCGTGTAGAGTGGGTATTAGTCGTGTAGAGTTTGGGTATTAGCCGTGTAGAGTGGGGTATTAGTCGTGTAGAGTTGGGTATTAGCCGTGTAGAGTGGGGTATTAGCCGTGTAGAGTGGGTATTAGCCGTGTAGAGTGGGTATTAGCCGTGTAGAGTGGGTATTAGTCGTGTAGAGTGGGGTATTAGTGTGTAGATGGGTATAGCGTGTAATATCGGTATTTGGTATTAGCTGTAAGTGTATATCTGTAGTTTGTTCCGTTAGATGGATTATTAGTTGGTATAGTTGTAATTTGTATAGCGTGTAGAGTTGGTATATTTCGTTAGAGTTGGTATTCGTGTAAGTTGTTTAGTGTAGTGGTTTACGTTAGGGTATATAGTTATCGTGTATGTATTGTGTGAGTATTATCGTGTAAGTTGGTATTATTAGATGTTATAGTTTGTATTATCTAGATAGTATTTGTTTGTATTATTTGTTTAGTTGGTTTTCGTGTAATTTGTATTAGGTATATTGTGGTTTGTTATTTATTGTGTGTATATGAATGTTATGTTTAAGTGTATTTTATGTTCGTGTAGATGGTATTGCGTGTAGAGTGGGTATTAAACGTGTAGAGTGGGGTATTAGCCGTGGGGAGTGGGGTATGAGTCGTGTAGAGTGGGGTATTAAGCGTGTAGAGTGGGGTATTAGTCGTGTAGAGTGTTGGTGTATTTAGCGTGTAGAGTGGGTATTAGCGTGTAGAGTGGGTATTAGCGTGTAGAGTGGGTATTAGCCGTGTAGGTGGTTTAGCGTGTAGAGGTGTATTAGCGTTAGAGTGGGTATTGCTGTAGAGTGTGTGGTTTTCCGTGTAGAGTGGGGTATTAGCCGTGTAGAGTGGTATTAGCGTGTAGAGTGGTATTACGTGTAGAGTGGGTATTAGCGTTAAATGGGTAATTGCGTTGGTTGGGTATACGTTGAGGGTATTGCGAGAGTTTGGTTTGCGGTAGAGTGTATTCATAATTATAGGTGAATATTGCCGTGTAAGTGTTACTCGTGTAGAGTTGGTATTAGCGTGTGAGTTGGTATTGCGTGTAGAGTTGGTATAGCGTGTAATGGGGATTACTGTAATGTTATAGATGTAATAGTTTAAATAGTTGTATATACGGGAGAGTTGGTATTCGTGTAGAGTGGGTATCCGTAGAGTGGAATTGTTTATGGTTTAGCCGTTGTATTGTTGTGGGGATAGCTGTAGAGTGTATTACTTAGAGATGGTATTAGCGTGTAGAGTGGAGATTGACTTAGATGTATTACCGTAGAGTTATTATCGTGAAGTGGAATATGAAATAATAAAAAGCATAAGAGTTGTTATAGCAGTTAGATGGTATATTTAGGTGGTTTACGTGAAATTCTCTTAATAGGGATTGTAGGAGAGTGTATATTGTCGTTAATGAAATGGGTTTATAGCTTGAAATGTTTGTGTAATTATTTTAGATGTAAGTGGTACAGTTACGATTGTTTTTCTAGAGAGGTTTTAGATTAACGTATTTTAAGTCTAAGTTTAATTTGTATAATAGTAATTATGTTGAGGAGGTAATTAATTAAATAATTGCATGTAAAAGGTATCCGGTTGGTTTGGATAGATTGATTGCAGATTGGTTATACCGTTAGAAGTTAATGGTTGTCTCGTAAGTGGGTAAATTATGTATTGTTAAGAGTGTTGGCATTATAGTCTGTAGAGTGGGTATAGCGTGTAAGTGGGAAAATAGCGTGTAGAGTTAGTGTTAGAGTGTGTTTTAGTGTTAATGGGTATTTAGTCGTGTAGATGTAGTTTGTTGATGCGTGGGGAATTAATAAAGTTATAAGTGATATATTTGAATTCATGTATTCGTGAGATGGTGTGTTGTTATTTTAGCTTAGTTTGATTAGTAGGTGGGTTATTGTGTAGTTGGATAGCAGTGTTGGTATTAGCCTGAGAGTGGGTATAGCCGTGTAGAGGGATTTAGTGTATTGTTCAGCGTTTGATTAGTGGTTAGTTGTAGTTAGCTGTATAGAGGTGGGTTTCAGTCTGTAAGTTGATTGGTATTAGCGTGTAATGGTATTAGTCGTTAAGTTGGTATGTCGTTTGTAGAGTTTGATAGTGGGTATGTTAGAGTTGGTAAGTTGGTATTAGCCGTGTAGAGTGGTGTATTAGGTGTAAGTTATTTGTATGGTTAGTTGGTATTAGTTGTTAGTAGTGGGGAAGTGGTAGGTTGTTAGTCGTTTTGTGAGTTGTATTAGAGTTGGGGTTTTATATTGAGTTGGTAGTGTGTAGAGTGGTATTTGTCTTATGGGAGTATTCGTTAGAGTTTTAGCCGTGTAAGTGGACAGTGGGGGGTTAGCGTGTAGATGTTTTAGCTGTGGTGTTTATAAGTTGGTTGGTTTGTTTAGTGTGAGTATTGATTTTGTGTGGTGGGTTTGTGTGTAGAGGTATTATGTTTTTAAGTTGGTATTTAGGTATATTAGTCGTGTAGAGTGGGGTATTATGTCGTGTATTTTTGTAGAGTGGGGTTATTTTAGCGTGTAGAGTTGGGTTATTAGCCGTGTGTAAGTGGGGTATTAGCGTGTAGAGTGGGGTATTAGCCGTGTTAGGTGGTGTTTAGCCGTGTAGAGTGGGGTATTAGTCGTGTATGGTTGTGGGTTTATTAGCCGTGTAGAGTGGGTATTAGCTGTAGGTTTAGAGTGGGTATTAGCGTGTTAGAGTGGGGTATTTTGTCGTGTAGAGGGGGTTTGGTGTAGAGTGGTATTAGCCGTTGTAGAGTGGGGTATTAGCCGTGTGAGTGGGGTATTGAGGTGTGAGTGGGTAGGAGGGTATTAGGTGTAAGTGGGGTGGTTGGTAGGTGGGGTATTGTGTGTTAGTGTGGGGGGGGTTTGTTTTTATTTGTTGGGGTTAGTTGGGGTAAATTAGGTGGTGGGTAGGTTGGTTGGTGGGTTGGCGTGGGGATAGCGTGTAATTTTAGAGTGGGTAATAGCGTTAATGTTTGGAGTTGGTTAGTTGACGATCAGGAATGTATTTGATTTCGAAAGTGTATTCATAAATAAAAAAAATGAAAATTTCGCCCACAGTTTCACCTCACGTCTGGTTTTATTGGTGTGTTTGTTTGGTTTGGGTTGAACGTTCAACCGAAAGTCCTATGGGACTTTGTCAACTTGGGACACATATACGATAGTTCTGTCTCAATACGATGTCACACCATAAATAAGTTGCATGGTACTACACAGTACGGTTTTGGTATGGTGCGGCCAGGTTAGTCCAAAATATAGGAAATTGTTTATCCGTTTACCAGAATTGTACATGTTGTGTACAAATACTGAAATAATGTAGGAAGTTTTAATTATTAGAAATTTATAAGAAACATGTATCTGCAGCATTCTGACTTAAAAATTGTCTACAAGTTAAAATTAAACTTAATCAAAAAAAAAAAAAAAAAAAAAAAAAAAAAAATCTGCATTTTATAGTCAATTAATTAATTAATTAAGATGTTTTCAGTGTGACACTTTCACAAAACTTCTCTGTAATATCCAGGGCACCAGACAATATGAAAATTATAAATTGTTTTAATCAAATGTTTATGACCATCCCCTCTGAAATGATTCTGTGTCATTATTATTATTACGTATGTACAGATGACGTCAACAGACGAAATACATGACATTTTTTTCCTAAGAAGAAGAGCCTACTCATTACAATTAACGTTATTTCTAACAGCAAGTTTCGAATTCATTAATAAACAAAAGCAATAATTCATGTTTTGTTCCAGGAGCCAGTAATTAAAATTAAAATAAATTCAAATTTACAAAAAAGGTATCCAGAATTCGCGTCTTGAAACTCAGAAAATTGATATCGACCAGTATGTGTATCACCGCCTCCACCGGAAGTTAACACTCGAGCGCCACCTACAGCGGAAAATTACGTTCATAGTTAAAATGTCATGGCATTATAGTCAGCTATAGCAAACGGCCTATAATGTTTTTTATGGCTTCCAATAAACCAAGTTTATTCTATTTTTGCTTAAATACGAAAATAATTTCTTTCAACGCAAATATTGTTAATATTAACAATAGTTATTTATGACATGATTATCACACACTTTAACAGTGAGGGTGTTTACTGAAGATTATATTGTTACGTGCAAGAAGACCACGGCCTGGTAGCCAAAGACTGGGTTGGTATTTTTAAGAAGGTCAATTACTTGTAGTGATCTTTGACATGGGGTTTAATCCGTAGACAAACACTTGCATCCGAGTGGCATAAAAGTTCCATGACCTTATTGTGGAATTCCACGTTAATTCCATAGACTAGATTCTTCGTTGAATACCCACGGCCGATCAATAGATCATTTATAGGTCGTGAGATATAACGGTTGATTTGGGCGTTTTAGGGTGTGTCAAATTACGCCATTTCATTAATCGCATCACGTTTTTAAAACCAATCAAAAAGGCCGTTTTTATACAGCTGCCGGACGCGGTCATTTTTTTTTATTGTTTACATGACTTTCAAGCCTCCATGCCAAAAAGTGTTGCATTTAAAAGTTGCGTTTTTATTGGTCGATAAATCAATCAATAACTACTGTATTAACGACGGTTTGCCTGTCTATTTCCCCAGGGCGTATGATATCATGTAGTGAAACGGAAAAGTCAGCCGGGGGTATTCAACGATGGCCAAAAAAGTATCGATAGTCCTGAGAGCTTGCAATTGAAAATTACTGCTACATTATCCTAGCTTAAAAGTTTGTGCAAGGCAATTCATGGTCTTTTGAAATCATAATGATTCAAAACAACTGCGAACTACTTTCCGAACTTTTATGCGCAGTACATACATACAAACAATAACACTGATATCGCTCTATCCGGAGTTACAAAGACAAAATATCATAAACCAAACTCCGCCGCATACCTCGCCGCAGTAGTTACCTCCCATTACAGTTGTCGATAACCACTGCCATCACAAGAAGATTCGGCTGATATAGGCCGGATTTACTTTTTCACGTTTGACTTCAGTTTTGGATATATCATATCAGTTTCGTTATATTCTACAAAAATAACATTCATGATTATGAGAAAAGTGAAAAAATCAAATCAAATAACATTAATTTATAAAATTATGGGTGTTGGTCACATGGTTTCAACTATCATCACGTGACTTGTGTGGTGGCAGTGGTTAAAGTAGCGTAGCGTGACGTAACCGGTGCGCGGAGTTTGACTCCGCCGCAGTAGTTACCTCCCCTTACAGTTGTCGATAACCACTGCCACCAGAAGTAGATTTCGGCTGATATAGGCCGGATTTACTTTTATCACTTATAACTAGTTTTGAATATATCATATCAGTTTCGTTATATTTCACGAAAATAACATTCAGGATTTCGAGAAAAGTAAAAAATCAAATCATATAACATTAATTTATAAAATTATAAATGTTGGTCACATAGTATCAACTATCATCACGTGACTTGTGTGGTGGCAGTGGTTAAAGTAGCGTAGCGTGACGTAACCGGTGCGCGGAGTTTGACTCCGCCGCAGTAGTTACCTCCCCTTACAGTTGTCGATAACCACTGCCACCAGAAGTAGATTTCGGCTGATATAGGCCGGATTTACTTTTATCACTTATAACTAGTTTTGAATATATCATATCAGTTTCGTTATATTTCACGAAAATAACATTCATGATTTCGAGAAAAGTAAAAAATCAAATCATATAACATTAATTTATAAAATTATAAATGTTGGTCACATGGTTTCAACTTTCATCACGTGACTTGTGTGATGGCAGTGGTTAAAGTAGCGTAGCTTGACGTAACCGGTGCGCGGAGTTTGATCATAAACATGTTAAAATTAATCTGATTTCATTACTTACCGAAGCATAATGTAGTCACCAATGCAATGTCGACTTTTTATGTATATTGTGTTCGAGATGCGTCAATAATTTTCTTTAGCATTTTGATCTAAAATTGTTTCACGGGTCCGTAAATATAGCCATAGACTGCGAGTATGAACCAGAATGAAATATTAATTTCTTATACCACTGGTAGTAGGTGTTTATACCACTGGTAGTAGGTGTTTATACCACTGGTAGTAGGTGTTTATACCACTGGTAGTAGGTGTTTATACCACTGGTAGTAGGTGTTTATACCACTGGTAGTAGGTGTTTATACCACTGGTAGTACGTGGTGTTTATACCACTGGTAGTAGGTGTTTATACCACTGGTAGTAGGTGTTTATACCACTGGTAGTAGGTGTTATGACTATAAAATATGGTTTAAATACAAAAATTTATGAAACAGTTACTTATACGAGAAAGATACAAATGACTCATGATATTATATAGAAACAATATGGCCTATTTCGTGGGTAGCATTTAAACTAAAATATGAGTTACAGGTTCCGGAGACCGAGATCATAGCAATGAGACTGCATTCAAAGAATCAGGAAAAAAAATGAACGTGACTGAATATTATTGTAGATAACCGTTAAAATCCGAAGAATTCCGATTACGCAATGTAAACTGCATGATTCAATCCTCACGAAAATTAAATTGTAATTTCCGCTTGAAATAATCAAGGCTATCCCTATCACTATGCTATAAATTAATGTATTCTATTTGACTGAAAATTTGAGATTTTTATGAATATCAACTAGAATTTAATAATAGATAATGGGATAAATCGCATATCAGCATTTTGTGTGTGAAGTTTTAATATATATTTTGTTTAATATAGATGTGGCTGGAAAAAAAACACCAGCACCCACTTAATATTTGCAGAGTGGATATTTGTGTAGAAAGTATGTCCCGTCGAGAAATAAAAAAAAGTTTGTTGCGGTTATAGGAACGGCGGAAGGTAAATAAGACATACTCATCTGGTTCATTCACCGTCATTCTGTTCACTCTGGGGAACAAGAAAATGTGACAGCTTAGCGTAGGTGATTGCCGAATGATTCTTAACAGCTGACTGGCTGCTATATATTTTTAGCTCACCTGAGCACAACGTGCTCAAAGGTGAGCTTTTGTGATGGCCCTTCGTCCGGCGTCCGTCGTCCGTCGTGCGTCGTCAACAATTTGGCTTGTTAACACTCTAGAGGCCATATTTTTTAGGCCAATCTTCATGAAACTTGGTCAGAATGTTTGTCTCCATAAAATCTTGGACAAGTTCGAAATTGGGTCATGAGGGGTCAAAAAGTAGGTCACGAGGTCAAGTCTTATAAAAACCTTGTTAACACTCTAGAGGCCACATTTTTAGCCTAATCCTCATGAAACTTGGTCAGAATGTTTCTCTCTATAAAATCTTGGACAAGTTCGAAATTGGGTCATGTGGGGTCAAAAAGTAGATCACGAGGTCAAAGAGGCCACATTTTTAGCCAAATCCTCATGAAACTTGGTCAGAATGTTTCTCTCCATAAAATCTTGGACAAGTTCAAAAGTGGGTCATGTGGGGTCAAAAAGTAGGTCAATATGAAAAATCCAACATATGTTGCTCATTTGTAATCAGGTGAGCGATTCAGGGTCATCATGGCCCTCTTGTTTTATATTGTTAAGTACACAATATCTTTTTGCACGTTTTCCAATGAACATAACATACACAAAGCGTTTCCGCTTATAAGGTATATTGTAACACGTTTTACAGCTAGACCTATTAGCAATTTTATAAGTATTTTTAACATAATGGAACTTTAATGTAACATCAGATTATAATCATTATATATCATAATTATGTACAATCGGTAAATATCATTATCATATGTATAATCGGTATGTACAATAATTCTATATTCAAACGGTATATACCATAATTTTATGTAAAATCGGTTTGTACCATAATTATATATTCAAACGGTATATATCACAATTATATGTAAAATCGGTTTGTACCATAATTATATATTCAAACGGTATATATCACAATTATATGCAAAATCGGTTTGTACCATAATTATATATTCAAACGGTATATATCACAATTATATGTAAAATCGGTTTGTACCATAATTATATATTCAAACGGTATATATCACAATTATATGCAAAATCGGTTTGTACCATAATTATATATTCAAACGGTATATATCACAATTATATGCAAATTATATATTCAAACGGTATATATCACAATTATATGCAAAATCGGTTTGTACCATAATTATAATTACAATCGGTAAATACCGTCAATACTTGTATAGTAGTTATGTACCATTAATGACTTGACTTGACTTGACTATTTGAGTTTACCGTCGCTTCGACAGTATTTCAGTAATATAGCGACGTCCAGCTAATTACAGGTGGAGGAAGACCCTAAATGCACGGAGGCATCCGGGTAGACCCACCGACCTACCCGCACAATCCGATACATACAATAATTGTTTGTATAGCCGGTGTGTTTCATAAATACATAAATACACAGTGTATATTTAAAAGCTTTATGTATATATCATATACATAATCCATATTTGACATTATATAGACAATGGTAAGTAACATAATTTTAAGTGCAATAAATCAGTCTGTAATTCATCCATGAAAGGAGATAGACAAAATATAAACATGTTGACATAGTAATATTATTTCAATATAACAAATAAATAAAGCAATATATATTCATAAATACAAATAATGAAAAAATAAGTTTGATGTGTGTCAATTTAGCAAACTTATACATATACATGCTAACATAGTTATAATTACAGAAAAGCAAGGATAATCTCACTATACCACAATATCTCGCTATACAAGTCGTGCCTTTTAACTTGATAATCTCACTAAAAATACTTTATTAATAAATATTCACTAAAAAAAATTCACTATACTACCTGTATCTATTATTCTAGGCGTACTCACTTTTCTAAACTCATTATACTAGGTGCACCCACTTTTCTAAACTCATTATACTAGGCGTACTCACTTTTTTAAACTCACTATACTAGGTGTACCAGCTTTTCTAGACTCATTTTTCTAGGCGAACCAACTTTCTAGACTCATTTTACTAGGTGTACCAACTTTTCTAGACTCATTATACTAGGCGTACCTACTTTTCTAGACTCATTATACTAGGCGTACCCACTTTTCTAGACTCATTATTCTAGGCGTACCCACTTTTCTAGACTCATTATTCTAGGCGTACCCATTTTTCTAGACTCATTATTCTAGGCGTATCCATTTTTCTAGACTCATTGTTCTAGGCGTACCCATTTTTCTAGATTCATTTTACTAGGCGTACCCACTTTTCTAGACTCATTGTTCTAGGCGTACCCATTTTTCTAGATTCAATTTACTAGGCGTACCCACTTTCTAGACTCATTATTCTAGGCGTACCATCTTTTCTAGACTCATTATACTAGGCGTACCCAATTGCCTTGACTCATTATACTAGGCGTACCCACTTTTCTAGACTCATTATATTAGGCGTACCCACTTTTCTAGATCATTTACTAGGCGTACCCACTTTTCTAGACTCATTTTTAGGCGTACCGGCGTACCACTTTTCTAGACTCATTATATTAGGCGTACCCACTTTTCTAGACTCATTATACTATGCGTACCCACTTTTCTAGACTTTCTCATTTTAAGTTGATGCATCTACTATACTGGACTACCTCGCGCACTTTCTGTCATTTGTTACACATCAAGGTGTTGTTGTCCCGAACGTTGTGGTTTCGAACCTTGATTTGGGTAAGAAAAACCATCCAAGACGAATAATACTGGTCCAACCCCGCAACCGATGAGAACATAAAGGTAATTGACAAGCATGGTCTGTGTTTCAAGAGCGAATTTACTCATTAAATTTCACAAATTCCATATAACCATATTGTAGAAATGAAATCTGTTAAAATATGCTCGCAATAACGCATATGCAGTATTTTTTCTAAAATTAATAAATATGACAGTTCTAAAGTTTCAAAAGGATTGAGGAAAAATTCGGTCAAGTGCAGGACAGGTGCGCGGATACGTTACGGTAACGAGGAGTAATGGAGAATAACAGGGTTCATTCAAATGGAAACAAAATCGAATGGTCTTTTCAGTAGAAACTCTATCATAAACACTTTTATATGTTTACTTCCAAAGTCCTCCCATGCACCTGTAATCCACACCTAGTGTAAACACTGGCTAATATCATGTTAATTTCCAATTATAACAATATCCGCCATTTTAACGTCATTTACCTGAAATAAAAAAAAGTCGAAACTATTGTTAATGGTTGCAAAAACAGAGAGTTTGTGTTTGGTCAATATTGCCTTGCTGTTTCTATTTTTGTATTTCGTGTAGTTATTATAGGACTCGCAGAACACCCACAAAAATTGATCTGAGGTAAGGCTTTGTTCTAAGTTGGAACATGTGGATTTAGATGTCTTTTATTGTAAAAGTACATTACATTAAAACTAATATTTGTTATTTATTAATCCTAAATGAAAACTGAAATGAAATGAATGTCAAAAATTAACGGTTAGAATTTTAGATTCAGTACTGGTTGCAATTCTTTGACATTCTGAACCAATAGATGTGGTATGGTTTGTGGATCAATGCGCACGAGGCCTCACTCATTTGCTAAGTGTCACAAATATTCTCTTAATCCTTAATCATGGAAAGTCTCAGATTCGATGAACATAATTATGAAGGACGTTTAGCAGTGTTCATAAGAAATAAACGAACTTTCTCATATTTGTATTTTATGGCGGCTGATATCTACCTTGTCGAATCTTGTCAATATTGCACTTGCATGAACGCCGATATGACAGCGCAAAATAAACACATGTCGCGACTGCGCGTCGTTGCGATGGCGACTTTCTTTTGCGACAAGACAAATGAATGCCACAGTGTAAGCGATCTTTATTTTCTTGTCCTCGGTGCTGTTGTTTCGGTGCCTTAGGGCTAAATCACCACAGTATTTGCATCATTTGTAACAGCTTCATTGAGCAGCAGCAGCAACACCAGTAATATATCAAGAGAAATGTTTGAATCAAAATTAATTAGATTTGTACTAAGAGGCTGGGTGGTTGAATCGCCCGTCTCCAGAGCGGGTCTTGGGAGTTCGATTCCTGGTCGTGAAATAACGTAAATTATATAGGGTGGTCAAGCTTTTACACGATATATTGCTAACATAATTCTTTTATTTGTACTTTGTTCATTAAAGTTCGATTATTCTTCCAAAAGCAGTGTTTATTCTCAAACGTGTGTTTCAGATTTTTTAAGAGGTGCAGTGTTTACATTCACATTGATGACAACATCACTACAATACATAAAAAAGAAAGAATATTTTACTTAAGATTATTCTATTGTTTATAAAAAAAATATTCCGCATATCTTCGTATTTCTAACGTTTTACACAGACCCTCCGCATGTCTCAATAAACGAATCGTGAGTACATAAATGACGATACTACTCGATGACGGAAATACTCGATGACGGAAATACTCGATGACGGAAATACTCCATGACGGAAATACTCCATGACGGAAATACTCGCCAATGCAAAATGTAAACAATTAGAGTATTTTCACATCCATACAAAGTACTAAATGGCGTAATTTGATCAACATTTTAACCGCGTTTAAATGTTATGTTACAGTATATTATGTACCATTTGCGTTGGTCTACTATATGTCAATGTTATTTTATCTTTTCTTTTTCATGAAAATTGTATCATTATGAAATATAGTGAGTCTTTAAATGGTTGCAGACAAAATAAACTGCAACTTGCTTGCGGTTAGTCACCCTCGTTTTTTTTAGGAGGTTCTTAAAGATCATTCATTTGTCTGGTGAAAACATTCTAAATACTGAAGCAAGAATTGCTTTCTGTATTTGTCTATACAGGGATTTTGCAATGCGGCAGCACTATATCAGGTTGACATTACCGATCTATAAAATGTCAAACGAAACGGGTCATTTAGCAAACAAACCCACATCAAATAGATATATCAAAAGAAAACATTGGAATGTTAACGAGTCTTAAAACTTCAATATAAATCTGATTTGCATAAAATCGTTTAATCGCTTTTAATTTTGAAGTAGCGGGGGACCTTGTCGCCATTAATGAAGTCATTGACGTTATATTGGAATAAAAAAAAATCCATTTTTAATATTTCCCATCAATTACGATTGTTTGAAATACATTTCACTCTGTAGAAGTTAACAGGGAACATTAACTCCATATTTGCCTTGCGCGACAGTATATGTCTGTAATCTAGTACAATTTTTTTATCTACCGAAGTATTTTTCTCAAGATAAGATTAAGGAAATGCATTACGATTGCACATTTGTGTTTGTGCTAGAAAAAAAACATGTAGTGTAACTTTAACAAATTAAGACACACCTGTTGAGGTATTGAGGATGTCGGTCAGGGAAAATAAGATCTGAATCTTTTTGCATCAAACTTATTACTTAAAACTTCTTTATTTAACAATTCATACTAATCCCTCTCGATGGTTTCTGTTTTGGACCTGTATTTTGCGCATGGGAAGGTCATGAAAAATCCTTGTCCCCGTCGGGGTTCGAACTCACAACATTCGGATTCGCAGTCGGGTATGTAACTTTTGTACCATGATGCCCGTCCAATTAGTTATTAATCGAATTACAGTGTAGTATCTTTTTTTTAATTGTCCCAAAATGACATTTCGTTTTATGGGTATAGAAACAAACCAAAATGAATAAAACCTTTCATTTCGGAATCTCAGATAGTACCTTTTTATTGATACGATGAAAATATTCTTACAAAATGTTAATGTGTCCCTTAAATATCAAGATATATGTTGTACGATTTATTGGAAGCTGTTGGAATTCATATTTAAGGTCCATGCTTGTAACGAACAGTGATCTGCCTACATAGCTTCCATATCATTATCCTATTAATTGGACTCGATTCAAATGGCGCCGTGGTGTAAAAGTGACGTGCATGACTACGGATTCAAAGCTTGTTGGTTCGAATCCCGTTGGGGGCTAGACTTTTCCACTGGCGTAATACAACCATCGAAAGGAATATGTAAAAAGAAGTTGTTTTCAGCTTTTGCAGATAAACAATCCAGGTATCAATACGCTTTAACCAACGCAACCCAATTTACAACTCATCTGCATGCATATGGATGGTATACACAGGAACACCATGAAACTTTAAAGAGACGGTGCGCTTAAAACCGGAAACACTGTGAATTCTTTATAGAGACGGTGTGATCGGAAGGCCCATAAATTTAATTACAAAATAATTCGAAATGAATTTTGAATGTCATGACGACCTTTATAGCTTGTATATCACCTTGATCAAAGGCTATGTATCATAAAACTTATTACTGGTGCTGTACTTGATTATGAAGCATTAAAATACAAATTGATACGTCGATATTCTACAGTGATATGGTACAAAATTTTATACTACTTTGGCTAAATTGATAATGTCAGTGAACAGCGGTGACACAGGATGAAACCTATAAAATAAGTTCAATAAATGTGCAGCTCTTTATTTTTAAATGACATATTTGTGACCCAAACGTGTTTTCCGTGGGAGTATATTTCGTCAGTGCAGTAATTACTTAATGCCATGATCAGGATCATATCATGGCCACAAGCTGGAAGCTAAAACAATATCAAAGTTTATTATCCCATGAGAGTGTTGTCTAAACAATTTGATAGTCGGTAATCGAAAGTATCCATATGATGAATGGAGTCACTCCCTGGATTAATAACACACTTTGATATGTTACTATAAATAGAATGTGACAGACGTGTGTACATAGGTCCCCCACGTAGCGAGAATTTACCGGAAGTAACAGAACAGGAAGTAAGGTAATGTCACGCGGTAATAGAATTTGCAATCCCATTTGATTCTAATTGCCTTAAATCTAAATTCGATATATATTAGATAATTAATTAACTAATCAGTAATAAATCAAATAATTACCATGATTTATTCATTTCATCCTGAGCATTAATAACCCACACAATAAAGAAAGAAAGAAAGAACGAAAGAAATTGTGGCCTTTTTTCCTTAAAGTTTTATAAAATAGAAATGTAATTGTTTCACAATTTTTTTATCCAATCAGTAATATTAAACTTTTTTGTATTATTTACTTTTTAATTCTTGTGTTCAGACAAATTAATAATAACAAGAGTTGTCTATAAAAATACGCGCTCGACCTTTATTTCTTATTTGTGTTGATTAGAACGGTTCATCATTTGTATCAAAATAGGTCAGGAGTTATCTAACTTGTCTGTTAAAAGTCCCCCGAAGACCATAGTAAAATATTTAATCATTAAGAGTAGCTGGTAACTAAGATATTTGCATCATAGTAATTTTACCAAATTAAATTGCATGCAAAATCTTAAACAAAATTTCTAAATTCTAGAGGGGCAATAATTTACATTGAATTCATTCAATAGTTATCTAACTTTATGATCTGATGCATCTTGACATCTACATGAAGCTTCAAGTCAATCCAATAAATGATTGCTGAGATACAAGCATAAAAGTATTTTGCAAGCTAACTGTTCCTTAAGACCTATATGAAGTATTATTTATTGCTAAGATATAAGCATGATAGTCCAAAAACTGGCGATAATTTTCATTCAGTTTGATCAAGAGTTGTCTAACTTGTTTGTTTGGTGCCCAAGAAGACCCAAGAGAAGTTAGCTGGTTACAAAGATATATGCATGATAGAAGTCGCATGCAAAATCTTAAAGTTATTTTCAGCAGACACCATACATTAGACAAATTAAAATATCATACTGAAGCTCTTGTATTTCACTTGAAATTTTGTAGCTGATCAATAATGCGTGTTTTGATTTAAACGTTTAAAATCAATACCTCAGAATTAATCATTAAAGGGGTAAATAAACTTGTTTGCTAACTCTAGAATTGACGTAATTCGAGAGAGCGTCATTTATTTCTATCAAAGGCGAATAATTTTTGTACGATTCATAATGAACGGGAAATGGGTTCAGAATTCCATGCCGGTATATAGTGCAGAGCAAAGAATGTGCTCTATAGTTCGTCTGCCACTGTTGACTTCCGGTACGCACGTGCTTAACAAACCTCAGTCCCGCATGGTGCTCCTCCTATTCAAATTGGAATGGAAGATATCCACAGGGAAATTATAACGAATCTGAAGGACGATAAACACCTTCAGCTCTTGTTCTGCAAATCATCGATTCATCCTTTCAAACCATTAATCCGGGGATGGACAATGTTAACGTTTAAAGTAACCTATAATTAATAGTGACGTATGTAATAATACAATTAGAATATTTTTAACCATATAATATGCCAGCGTAATTGTTACAAGAATGCACATACTTAGTTGTTGTCGAGTTGGAGACCACAATGAAGTGATGGAAGACCCCGTGGGCACTCGACAGCACTAACAGCCTACCGTAAGTCAGCTGGAAGGTTTCCTCAAATGAAAATATCATTATCTGAAGAAATTGAATTTCGATAATCAAGATTAACCAAACAAATTGTCACAAATGTAACAAATCATTATTCACAACTTCAAGAAAGTAAATTGTCACAATTTCCGGAAAATGCTTTTCTCTTAACTTTACAAATCACCCAACTCACTCCTCGCATGTATCGCTATTATTGTGTGTGTGTGTGTGTGTGTGTGTGTGTGGCGGGATATTTTCTAATTCGATCCTGAAGCAGGTTCAAGTATCAAGACTGATGGCCGTGTGTGTAACAGGGGAACCTGCCATGGGTACTCCAGTTAAAAGCGACGTGTGTTTATACACAACCATGTACATTTAAAATACAAATGAATTTAACATAAGACAGAAATTCAAAACTTGCATAAAGGCATGATATGGCCTTGGGCTTTATCGGAGAGCACTTCGGTGTCAACTCAACGATGGTAAGACCTTACCAAAGTTCCCTGACGTTGCAATCTGAAATGATAAGACTGGTAATGGATGTCCCTTATTTGGATCTCCACGTGCATGTAGTGTTGTTTCAATACTGTCAGGAAAATGGGACAAAGTATCTTACCACATTCGCGTTTGTTGACAGGATAATGTGACAAAGTATCTTACCACATGCGCGTTTGTTGACAGGATAATGTGACAAAGTATCTTACCACATGCGCGTTTGTCGACAGGATAATGTGACAAAGTATCTTACCACATGCGCGTTTGTCGACAGGATAATATGAAAAAGTATCTTACCACATACGCGTTTGGTCGACAGAAAAATGTGACAAAGTATCTTACTACATACGCGTTTGGTCGACAGAAAAATGTGACAAAGTATCTTACTACATACGCGTTTGGTCAACAGAAAAATGTGACAAAGTATCTTACTACATACGCGTTTGGTCGACAGAAAAATGTGACAAAGTATCTTACTACATACGCGTTTGGTCAACAGAAAAATGTGACAAAGTATCTTACCGCACATGTCGACAGTGCGATACCGCTGAATGACAACACTATATCTGATTAAAGTAGTCAAGTCTCGAAACGACCGAAGTATTATAGGTGGGACGTTTAACCTAACAAATAATTATCAGTGATCAATTGTCCTCCTCTCAGGATTGCACCGTTCAATCGGAAAATGTAACATTATCTAGAGATGACGAAAGCAATCGTACTATATACATCTAGCTGGAGACGCAATGAGCATATAATTTAAGTATTTGCCCGGTTTTTATATTTTATAACAATTTTGGGTAAAATCAAGTTTACAATTTCAAAGCCTATCTAAAAAGTATCCTGCAGACAAACAGTTTGTCCTGTTAACGCTTTTCTATGAAAAATGACCAAACGTTTCGATGGAATAGTTCATGTGGCCTATCAGTCACAAAAACTTAAGCTTAAGTGAATTATTTCAAGCTATGTATCATTAACTTTAACATTCTGTCTCTTATTCATCTAAACAACGGCTTTCCAAACGCTTTCTTGCAGAGATAAAAGATGTCGAAGTTGACATGTCTTTGAAATTTGAGTAACGATAACAATTTTAAGGATATTGACGAAAGAAGATGAATAGCTAGCATGGATAAAGCCGACAACAGCTGAACCATTGCGACAAATCGTGCCATTTATCTGATAAAATTGTGTTATATAGACAAAGAACATTTCAGAATATATCGTTTTTGGTAAATATATGCTTTTATTTAATGTTTTTTTTTTAGTGGATTATAGGGAACGAACAGTGAATTAAAATGACAATATTCACTGTTTCAAACAGTGAATATTACCATTTCTATAATTTTAAATGTTTTGTAACTGGACTACTTTTTTCTTTATGGAAAAAAATGGCAGGAAATCATTATATAAAAAGGGAAAAAATGTTGGTTTCAGATGAATATCATTTTATTTCATTTCGTGATTATATTGATTTTCTTCCTCACATGATGAATAAAAATGACCAACAATTATCCTTTATTTGTGAGTTGGACTTCAGAAGTATCGAAATGGTATTTATAGTAAATAAGTTCAAATTCTTATTGCACATTTCCTCTATACTTGTCTAACACGTTTCAAGACTTCATGATAATACCATTCATAAACTTTTGCAAATTAACTCTTAATCTTGTTTTTAAAGTTCCTTCTTTCAATCCATGCAAATGATATTGTTCAACATTTATGCTGGTTTGTTTTGATTTGCTTAATATTAATTTGTTAATTTATTTTGATCTAAACTTTCTGCTTTACGGAGAACCAAAAGTATCCAATATATTTATGCAGTCAATTGACACTAACGATTTTAAATATACCCTAAAATCTAACAAAATGTTTCGGTATACGAAGTGTTTGACGATTATCAACTGAATTCGTCAATATTCTTGATAATACTTAGGTCGTTTCGAGACTTGACTCTAAAAATATATATAATATATAATAAGTGTCAAAAAATGACTCAAAACCAGGTTTTCAATCTCTTACCGCTTGCCTCTTTCCTACCATTAAAGATAGTAATGTAGGATGAGTTGCGCTCAGAAGTTAAGATTGACATAATAAACAAAGGGACATAACTCTGTAAAAAATGTCCGAATCTAAATATCCTGACACTTTGCACTGGGTCACTTGATGGCAATAATCCTGTGAAACTCAAAAATCCTTTCAGAAATGCAGGAGGAATTGCGCTCGGAATATAGTTCGCACAAAATTTAAAGAAGGGACATAACTCCGACAAAAATGATCGAATCACGACAAAGGAAAATGACAAAATCCAGTCAAAAAGATCGAGTCAAAAAAATCCCGCCAATATGCGCTTTGGTGGTTGATGACAATAATCCTGTCAAAATCCGTTCAGAAATATAGGAGGAAATGTGCTCGAAAGAAAAGTTTTTTCGCCCACAAGTCCCCCTTTATTTTAAAATGCATGATTAAAGGTTTAAAACAATGTAAAATCCATAAGTTGAATTAGATTTTGTAAATGGTTTCATAGCTTTATTGAGAAGACAATGAGATTATTCATCCAATTTACGAATTCAGTTGACCGGAAGTATTTTTAATTGATACATCATTACAGCAGAGGCGTTCTTCAAACTATCCAACATCCGTTCAAAATGTAAGAGCAATGTGTTCATTTATCGAATTGGGTTGCTTGCAACTATGTAAGCACACATTCTGCATCGGACAACATTTCGGGGCTACATTTAGACTAACTCTCCCTTATTTTTAAAACGCAGAGATTAAGTTCCAAGTTTTTTGTCTATCACTAATTAGTGCTGATTTTTCAGTTTGTCGAAATTGAAATAAAATGTGCTAATAATCGATGCTGGAGGTAAAGTGTTTAATAAACTGAAATGAAAAAAATAAATGCGCAAGCAAATCAATTCACTTGGAGATATTTTGGACCATCAATGGCTGGATTTTCACCAGTTTACCTATAAGAAATATACGTCAGTGGCCATAAATCTAATGCCCCAATAGCTCAATCTGTAGTTTTCGCTTGAAAATATGATCCTCGTTTAATAAATATAATTTAATAAACAAATTAAATGCGACATCATCACATTTAAAACCCTGTTCCCTCAGTGCTATCAGCTCTTTGATTAATATAATGACTTCCTTTCTCCCCAGGTAGTTCCAGGACAGGCTGTGTCGTATAACGTGAATGTGTGGGCAGCATTGAGGCAACATTATATATAATGCATACGGAAGTCCCCGAAGGACTGAAACACCGTAATAAACAAACAACAACAGCTGTCGCCCAATGAATTGTTCCCGACCTTGAAAACTAACACACGACAAAGTGAAGATTTTAAACATAAGTAGCATTTTTGACAAAAAAAGTTATTTAATGAAATATGAAACCTTTAGCACGTATACAAACATGAATATGTTCAAGTATCCCAATGGTGTCGTCAGTCTTCACCTCCTAAGGACGTTTGGTAACCAGAGCCGGCAAGGATCAGAGAGATCCATTGTTTCTATACCATTCAAGATTCTTTAATTAAGAGTCATCAAATCATAAATTTGTACATGAATATTCCTGCGGTATAGGGTAAGAAATGGGCATGAATATTCATGAGGTAAAGTGTAAGAGATGTGCATTAATATTCATGAGGTAAAGGGAGATGATTCAGTATACACCCCCTTATCTGCAGATTAATTAACTCACCTTTCCAGTTTTAGTGAACCTCTCCTATAAACTGTCCCAAAACAGTTCCGCATACAGTTCAATTTCATGCCATCTTTTGCACAAACCAGTTACGCAGCTAACTACCAACAATAGTCCAGTATTTCTATGGATTGCCTAAAGTCAAGTTAAGCAGCTGACTACCAATAATAGTTTAGTATTTCTATGGATTGCCTTAAGTCAATTCGAATACATCTGTTCATACTGGAAATATCCATTTAGACCATCTGATGCATAAGTTGTGGTTTTGCTGTGATAAAAGCTGATAGATATACCACAGAAATCACGGCAAATGTCATATCTATTTTGAAAATAGTGAAAAACAAGATACGTTTAGCTCTATCATTTGCCTTTTTCTAAATGCTACCGAAGTGAAATCAATAGCTTATTTGAAATTTTAATGTTACCAATATAAATGTTTTTATGAATCATTAATTTGCTTTTGTTGCAATTTCAAAAGTAGGTTTTGAACGTAGCAATAGACTCACTTTAAAAAAACAAACATAACTTGATCTGCTAAGATTTTATCCTACTCAAATTCATGTCTAAATAGCAATACATCTATAATACTCATTGTCGACTAGACGTTGTTTTCGTTGGTGATACGCAAATAAATATTTATTGTTATAACTGAGCAGACTATTTCTGTTTTTTGTTGTTGTTTTTTTCTGTTTTTTTTTTTTTTGTCATCTAGACTTTAAAGATATTCATTTTCATATAGATTTCAACTGTAGAGCTATCCGTCACGAACGCTACGATTGGTCATTCGTAGCTGATCGTTGATCTTCTCCAAAATCTCAGGTTTAGCTAGGTTCCAGCTGCCGATTAACCTCGACCAAGCGACCGCTGACTGTTTTGGCTCGCTCGGCACGAGAACTTGGATAGCCTTTCTCGTGAATAATTCGTGTCAGGCCGTACGCAGTGGTATCCCACAAGGCGTCATAGAGCGTCCGCATAGAGAGCATAGAATGTCGTGGATTCGATCCTCGACCGCGACATACTTCAGTCGTTAAAACGGAAATGGTAGCTCAATGTTTTGGACTCCGTATATATACAGGATAGCTCCAGGACTGTTTGGCCCGGTGTCACGATGTGTCTGGGTGCGGTATGAGGCGTGATACTGCAGTGTGACAGGACTAAATTCTTTATGAATCCATATTATGATCTGTAAGTTCAAATGAAAAAAAACAACAACACACAATTTAAACATAATCATAGTATCCTCAAATAATTATGAAGTTAACCCTGCATATCTTCTCCCATCATAAAAATGGTACCAGATAGAGTTATGGATCTTGGTCAATTCACTTCTCATCGTTATCATCATGTATATTTTATAAGTTTCAAGTCAATACTTTGTATATTTTTGAGTAATGCTCCGGGCAAAAACTCATTATAAAATAAAGATATGTATTTAAAAAATTAAAATTTAAAAATAAGAACAGACAGAATTATAGTCACTGCACTTGTCCTAGTCACCATATATAAATATTCCAAGTTTCATTTCAATAGGTTGTATAGGTGTTTAGTAATGTTACAGACAAAATAAATCTTTATTAAACATAATATAGGAGAAAATCTTACAAAACATAATATAGTGACAAAATCAAAAGAGGACCAGGTAGAGTTATGTCTCTAAGTCCCTGCACTTCCTTTGTCCATATAAAAGGGTTCATACTCATATTATATATGGTAAGAAATTATGGACCGGAAAAAATATTAACGCGGACGCCTATGTCGACGCAGACAAAAGGGTTACCACAACAGCTCGGACTATTTTGGGCAAAGTAACATTGCAAAATACCATACCAAGAGATTGGTGATTTAAAGATACAATACTGTTGGTTTTTCTTCAAAACATAGAAAAAAAACCCTCGGATGTGTACCTGAATACTGAAGCATACATACTCCTACATCTGACACAGGAGTAAGGCAGTGTGACACATTATGTGCGAGCAGATGGTTGCTTCAGACGACACCCAGCTGTGCCACAATGATTCCAGAGGCTACCAGTCATATTTCGCAGTAGTGTCAATTTCTAAAAATAAATGTAATTTAGTCTCTCTTTTGATGACAAAGAACGGGAAAAACTAATTTTTGAAATCATGTTCTTCCTGTCAATTACCACGGTGAAAAGTGAACACCAACCACACAAAATAGCCAAGTCACGAAGTGAAAAATATAAATAGTTTTTACTGCAATAAAAGACATTGGATCATCTTTCAAATGATATAAGCCTGGCTTTCTAATGTATTTAGGAGATAAGGCAGCAAATGGATGTATTTTGTCACAAGTGAGGAAAGTCTTTATCAAATATGTACTGGATACGTCTGACATTTGTAGCCAAACATTGAAAATAAAATCAATATGTTTGACACCAATGTTGCTAAAAAAAAAGACTTTTCATTTCATTTCAAACTTCGCGGTTAATTGTATGCCATACATTTTTTTTTCAAATTCTGAACGAAATGCATTCAATGGAAGATTAAATAGGACAAACCCTATTTTGTTTTAATGCATTGGTCTTTCAAAAATACATTGTATCTTTGTATTTTATTTCTGTAACCTTATTATCTAATTTTAACACGTCGACAAAGACACTTTCGAATAACAAATTTGCATGTATGAACAATTAAACAGCAGGACAGAGGTAATGAAATTATTAAAATAAAATGTTCAACACTTCACTGTATATGAATACTCAATACGTCCTGAATTGCTAGAGTCTCATGTCGTAAACTGGAAAATCCTTGTGCCAAGGGATCTCTAATCCCTAGGGTAAGCAAAGGCTTCGTCTTCAGTTCTGGTTCATCCAGAAACACCAGATGAGGAACATCTACCCCTCTTTAATGTGGAAAATATTAAGGATTGCATAAAACTCAATCTGTGGAGATGTGATGGCGTATTTATTTTAACGGATATATCTTTATCTGATTCCATTTGAGCTTACCAATGAATGTTTATTTGGTATCTAGAATGGGCATAAAATACTTCTATCAGAAATCGGTTTCGTCAACGTCTATAATTCACATATATTTAATAGTGAGACATAACTGAAGCTTGAAAAGCATGCGTGCGTAGAAATGTATCTAAAGAACGACGATATACTGTGCATATACCAGAATGCAATTTGTAATCACAACACAAGTGTTGTTCTTGTTGTTTGCGTTAGCGCTCAGCGTATTATGCAAAGTGTTACAGTTTTTGACAGAGAACGCCTTTAAGGCCCAGGCGATTGAGTTGATAAAAATTAGATATCAGTAATATTGTTTTATCATATTGTCAAATATCTATATGTTTATATATATATACATTATACACGACGTTGGCGATTGTTACGTCATATACCAGAACTCACTACGGAGCCCCAAAACCTCGCGTTAACATAAGCGCTATTTCATGACATTGTGTTTCAGTCTTATAGTTCACTATTAATTATGAGTATTTTTCCAATGTCTAGAGGACAAGAGGGCGGTAGTAACCCCAAATCTTTATTCATTTTTAAGTCAAGGTCATGGTTGTATAATGGCAGTGTCTTCTAACTAGCGGTAGTTCAAATATGGTCTCTAGGCTTCTAAAAGGAGGGGCTAAAAATTGTGTCTATAGATAAAGAACTCCCGATTTGGTTCCTGTTGCGTTATTTGATTTATTTCTTTTCTAAATAATACTTTTAGATATGAAATTAATGTGTAAAATGGTTAAATATTTATAAATACGCGTAGTTCTTTTATGTGTTTGACGCATTTCGTTGAAAATGTACATTTACGTAAAAGATAAATACTTTTTAAAAACTACGATGATGAAGGTGGTGATGATGATGAGAAGGGAATACGTGTATATATTAAATTTTCTCTTCCCGTCTTCGAATATTTGACTATTTTTTGTAATAAAACTTCAAAGGTGATATGTGGTTTTGTTTAAAGACACAAATAAAAGTTTTCCTAAGGTTCACATTACTTGGCACAATCCTTATCATTCATGTGATCACATCCTTAAAAGGAAAAACAAATCCGAATTTGTCGAAACTTGTGTCAATCCGTTATCAAGACCAAACATTCTCTAGTTGTAGATGTGATACCTTCGAATTGATTTCCCATTTCACAAAGTAAGTAGATGATCTTATTTTTCAATCAAAGAACATTACTTATATTGTTACAAATATGTAGCGTTGCTAATGATTGTGTATATTTTGATAGAGGCCTTTGGACGAAACGTAATTAAATATAGTTACATAAATTGTGTCTTATATAAACATTCCTTAAGGAATAATATGGAAGATCAAAGTACATTACATAGATAATACATTCATTAAAGCAAACTATGATGTAAATTATTTTTCATTTGACACCTGGACTGAAACAATGAGAGCCGCTATCTCCATTTTCATTCAACCAGTTCATTAATTTTATTTTATAACTTAATTGAGGGATAGTGATAGTGTTTTGCTGCATGTGTACATGGTATTAATTTTGACAATTACATCAAATTAATTACATCATGTGATAAGTCGTACTGTATTCTGTGTTTTGGTTTTTTACTTATATTTAACTTGTAATATATTTTCTCGTCATGAACGAGTTTAAATTTTCTGATCCGCGTTTGTCCTTTTAATATTACAATAGCCATATGTTTATTTGCTCTTTAAAGGTTGACATGATAATGCAGATTTTCCTCTATTCATTATATAATATAATCAGAAAACAAATACTTACACAATAATCTTCCTGATTAACTGTTCATTTTTTTTTTATGTGGCGCTGTTCAAAGACATCTAAAAAGTACCCCCCAAACAATATTAAGATGAAGGAAAGGCAAAAAATAGTGTTTGATTGAATATTGGGCAAATAACAAAAATGCCATTAGAAAGAAGTAGTGTTATTACTACTTATTTCACCATATTAAATATCTAAAATGAAAAGAAAATATAAGTTGTCAGAAAATCGTCTCAAGAGAAACTCCACCATCCACCTGTACTTTCAAATTAAGCTCACAACGCTTCTTTTAAATATATTTGCCTGTCATTTGACTGGAATCGGTTCTTACTTTGTTACAATGTTTAAGATTCATATGACCGTTTTAATAATCATTTCATTCATTGACAAAGTAGCCCAATCAAGCTCTTGCAAATGAAATTAAATAACGTGCTGAATCATTGATGGCAGCTCTATTTCTGAAATACATCGATGATCAAAAACATGCTCGTGTATAAGATCAACTGTAATTACTCCTGATTTGCATATCAATGATGGAACTTGTTTTGACAAGGGGAAAACATGTGAAATGCTTAACTGTCGTACACTATACTACTGCTGATTCCGGTCATGATGCGTCTATTTTATATAGTTTTTTACTTAAACAAGTTAGTTCTACTAAATATACAAATTTAACTGGTATTCCGGGCAATGGACAGCAAAGTAATGATTTTTCTTGGCCTTCAAAAGGTCCGATATCGTGAATCAAACTATTAACTATAAATTTATTGGTGCAACTCTTGACCATCATGTATCCTCTGAATCCGTGGTTAGTGATTTCATTATCAAGACAAATATCATTGTGAATTTACTTAACATGATGCAACCATTTTAATGATGCTCCTAAAAAATCAGTTTCCTCCCCTTTACAATGTCTTCTGTTTTTCTTCCTCGTGTCTCTCTAGGTCATTTATAAAAAACATACATGTCATACAAAATAAAAACATTATACTGGTTCAAAACTAGAGTTTAAATTTCTTTTTGTTATGAAACATTTTCAAACTGAAAACTGGTCAACTGTCTTGGGAAATAGTAAAGCGTATTTCTTTCTTCTTTTTTTCAAAATATTTGCAGTTCCAATATCTACCCATTTATAAAAAAAACAGAATTTAGTGACAATAGTTGTTTTGTTTTATTATGGGTATAAGTTTAACATGTCTTTGGAAGGAAATATCACCCTGCAAATTCACTAGTGTCTTTTAGAAAAGTATTAATGATGTAAACGCACTGGCTGATATATACGTATATATATTACCCATCGAGTGTATATATATGTATACATATGAGAAGTCGCGTGATAAACGCTTGATAATCTCTCATCCCTGTGAATACTCATTTCTTCTGAATTATTCGGATTTCGACATTTGTGATGGTATCGTAGCTATTTTGAGTATTTATATAAGATTTTGATCTTAAAAGGGAACGCCAGCTTATTTTCCTGGAAATTGTTGATTGCCGTTCATGGTAACAGTATCCAAGTATCTTTGCAAATAGTGTTTGGGGGCGTTAATACAATCAACAACCAATTTAAAGTTAATCACATGCTGTAGGTGGTGTTCAAGTAGTCAATCAATTATGAGATTTTTAATCCACGACGCGTGTGAACGGTTTCATTCTTAGAAAATATAATATACGCAAGAAGAGTATATGAATTATTTATGCGACTAATTTATTATCATCAAATTCATGTGGCGTAAATGTATGGCAGGTTGGATTTTTAATTAGCTGACTAAAAAAACGTTAAGCTATTCTTAGACAATTTACAAAAGTGAACTGAATAAAGACGCGGTTAAGATGAATGACACGCACAAAATGATTTGAGAGGTTCCTATCTTTTATGTTTAAAAAGTGTCAAACATTTTGTACTAGCAAGATACAGTAGATGTGAATGCCAGAATGAACTCGTAGTTTATACTGAAGATTGTCTGACTGACTGACTATTTGAGTTTGTCGTCGCTTCGACAGTATTTCAGTCATATAGCGACGTCCAGCTAATTACAGGTGGAGGAAGATCCCGAATGCGCGGAGGCATCCGGGTACCGAAGATCTGTCTAAATATTCATTTTCAATTAGATTTTTTTTAAAATATACATTTACATGTATCTTTTATTGTCGTATAAGCTCTATTATATTGTTTCGCGCGTGCGCGTCTGACTTAAAAAAGAACAGTGCTGAAATATAGTTCTAAGTAAATCTGATTTGGATTTCAGCATTTTTCAAAAGCAATGTAGCATTAATATAAATTTGTATGTTTTTGTTTGTTCAAAATTGGCGGCTGTATGTAGTTCTTCTCCTTTTCGTTTTAAGGAACCTAAAATATTGCTCAGCAATCTTGGATGTACTCAGATCTGTTTGGTCTTAAAGAATAGATTTTTTTACAGTCCTCAGTAAAATAGCGTTTTAGAACAGAACAGAACAAAAGCAATTCGGGAGTGTAAACATAAATTCATTTACATATAAACAAACCTATATAATATTATGATAAATGATATTTAACACTTGAATTAATGTGTAGTAGAACTCAATGTCTGCTAAAAGTATAAATATCCTAATATAAATGCATGTTTTAGAGAAATAAAAAGCAAAACTTGAAATCAGATTAGAGTTTACAAGTTCGATGAATTTTAACTGATTTGGACGAATGTAACAGTACCCTTTTAAGTATCGTCTCCTTAAATGTTCAGATAGTGAACAAATTAAGATAAAATGGTATTCATCTTCTACATAATTATAATAATAATGCATTATTAGTTTTAGAATGTTTACGAACGAAAATAAATTTTGGAAAAGAGATCAACGTTTTTTTGTTTTTTTGTTGTTGTTGTTGTTTTTCAAATAAAGAAAT